>CAUYPO010059565.1:0-55895 GCA_963574435.1 Cheirogaleus major | reverse complement strand
TGCATCTTCCATGACAGGAAAACATGAGGGTTTATTGCACAGATAAAAAAGTATTAATGGATCCAGATGTTCTCATTTCTTTTCATTGTATCTTGCATCAGCAAAATTGCTGTGCTGAAGCTACTATTTTAAGTGACACTTTGCAACAAGTTATAAGTATTGCTAACTATATTTGTGCAAATGCAAGACGGCATTGTCAGGTCCGTAACATGCCAAAGTTGAAGGATGAGGTATTCAGTGTGGATTTGCCATATCATTCTAAAAGCACTGGCTATTGCAGTGACAGGTGTCTTCCAAAATTCTCTCTCTGAGAGAAAGATAAATTTTATGAAGAACAGAATCAGCAACGTGAATTATTGAAAGAAGATTTCTATAGGAATTAAACATTTCTGTGTGATGTCAAAATGACTAGAATATTTCTTTGCAAGGTAAAACTAAGTCTATATATGATATGTGGCAAAAAAAAAAAAAAAACAAAAACCAATTCAAGCATTTCAAAAGTTTTTTTCAAAACACTTCTTCTTCAAAAGGAAATTTTGGATGAACATTTTCTCCAGTTAGCAAAGTCCATTGATGAGCAGGTTAATATATATGAATCATTTCAATAATATGCAGCTGTTATAGATCTATTAACTGGAGAATACAATGAAACGTTTACTAACTTTGAGAATCATATGTCAATGATTTAGATGTTTTGCGTCATTTGGTAGCTATAATTCCTATTGTTCCTAAGTGTTCTACTATCTTAATTACCTCATTGCTCATTTTAATTAATATGTAACATATTGGAAAGAGAAGAAACGGAAAAGGGATGGGGCTCCAGGAACATAAAAAATGGACTTAATATAGGATAAAAATCAATGGAGAACTGATCATGTAAAATGGACTTTTTTCTCTTTACATTATAAATCCTTCAGATTTTGCTATTAAAAACTTCTGAAGCATACACATATACTCACACTTCAAAAGTTACAACAGCAAGCATCCAATTTTGTCAACCTTACCAACCAGGTAATCTGTTTCACAATTAGTAGTCTTGATAGCATTAGATATGTGTGGAGCTAAAGATATAGTTTTCCCTACTTGGAAAGCCTGCTCTCTTTAGTCAACTCCTTTATGATCCATACAAATTGTCTCATCTGGCATTTCACAAAGCTTGTTCTGTCAAACAATCGCTCTGCGTCTTGTTAAATAAATTTGGAATAAGCTGAAAATTATATCTACCACTTGGAATTTCATATTGCTTATGACCAAATTAAATATTTTGAAATGCTTTGCAATGAATAATCCAATTTAGCTTCACTTAATTCCGATTCATAATTTTTAAAAATCTATTTGATATGCATGCGTTAAAAAACAAAAACAAAATTATTTTTTCTATATCTGTGAAAAACGATGATGGTATTTTAATAGGGATTGCACTGACTCTGTAGGTCACTTTGGGTAGTATACACATTTTAACAATGTTGATTCTGCTGATCCATGAGCATGGTATGGTCTTCCACCTGTTTACATCCTCTGCTATTTCCTTCCTCCACATATATGTCTTGACAATGAAAACCACAAAGCTATGCCTTTAGTTTATGGTGTCTTGGTTCATATGAATAATGAATATTTAAGAGTACCCTTTTTTGGTGCTCTAGAGGCAGAGATATAGCAGGAAGTGAATGGGTGAGGCACCCTCCTTTCATAAGGTGGGAGAGAGAAGCAGGATTATAAAGGGAGACCAAAGGGAAAGCTTCTGACCCTGTGCTGCAGACACACCATCAGGCAGTACAGGGGCTTCCCGTTTCCTGGGATGGAAAGCCGGGTTAATAACACGGTTATAATATGTAAAGCAAAAGTGGACAGAACTACAAAGGTAAATAGACAAACCCATAATCACAATGGGAGATTTTAATATACTCATCTCACTAATTAATAGGACAAGCAGACAAAAAAATCAGTAAGGGATACAGATTTGAATAACACATGTGACATAATGTACATGCTTATAGGCCTGCAACAACCATCTGCAAAATATACACCCTTCACATCACATATGGAATTTTTACAAAACTTGGCCATACACGAGGCCAAATATGTGAGGGAATGTATGTGTTAATTGGTTCGAATCAGCCACACCCCACTTCACAATGTATACCTCTTTAAAACATCATGTTGTATGTCGTAAATACGTACAATTTTTATTCATCAATTAAAATTTTTTAAGTGGGCCAAAGACCTTGGCAGACACTTCCCCAAAGAAGATACACAGATGACAAATAAGCATCTGAAAAGATGCTCCACATAATATGTCATCAAGGAAATGCAAATTAAAACAACAATGAGATACCATTACATACATATTATTAATTGAATGCTCAAAATCCAGAACACTGACAACACCAAATACTGGCAAGGATGTGGTGCAAGAGGAAGTCTCGCTCATCGCTAGTGAGAATGCAAAATAGTACAGCCACACTGGAAGACAGTGCAGCAGTTTCTTACAAAAGTAAATGTAATTTTACCATATTATCCAGAATACCATATTATCCAGAATGTGCTCCGTGGTATTTACCAAAAGAAGTTAAAAACTTATGTCCACACAGAAACCTGCACATGGATGTTTATAGCAGCTTTACTCATAATTGCCAAAGCTTGGAAGCAACCGAGATGTCCTTCAGCAGGTGAATGGATAAATAAACTGTGGTTCCTCCAGACACTGAAATACTATTCTGCACTAAGAAGAAATGAGCCACCAAGCCATGGAAAGATATGAAGAACCTTAAATGCATATTACTAAGTGAAAGGAGCCAGTCTGAAAAGGCTACATATTATTAATAATGGTTCCAACCATATAAAATTTTGGAAAAGGCAAAAAACTATGGAGACAGTAAAAAGACCAGTGATTTCCAGAGGTTGGGGAGGGGAAGGGACTGATAAATAGATAGAGCATAGAGGATTTTTAGAGCAGTGAAACTAATTTGCATGATACTATCATGGTGGATAACTGTCATTACACATTTATCTAAACCCATAGAATGTGCAACACCGAGAGTGAACCCTAATGTAAACTGTGGGCTTTGGGTGGTGATGATTGTTAATCAGCTGTAACCAATGTACCACTCTGGTGAGAGATGTTGATAATGGTGGAGGCTGTGCATGTGTGGGGGCAGGGAGTATTTGGGAACTTTCTGTACCTTCCTTTCAATATTGCTATAAGCCTAAAACTGCTCTAAAAAAAAGTGTTTTTTAAAAAAGGACACTATAGTAATCTTCCATAACTTATTTAATCCTTATTATGTTAATAAAACTTATCCATACTGTTGATGTCACTGTTATACATTTGTTTTCTCTGCTTTTTGGTGTCTTCACAATTATTGAGGATCCTAAGAGCTTTTGTTTATGAAGTTTATCTCTAATAATAACTTAGAAATATTAGGAATTAAATCTAGAATTTTAAAAAATATATATTTATTAATTTGCTTTAAAATTATAATAAGGGCTGGGCATGGTGGCTCATGCTTGTAATCCTAGCATTTTGGGAGGCTGAGGCTGGAGGATCACTTGAGGCCAGGAGTTTGAGACCAGCCTGGGCAACATAGCAAGACCCTGTCTCTACAAAAAAATTTAAAAATAAAAAAAATCGCAGGACATGGTGGCAGGTACCTATAGTCCTAGCTCCTGGGAAGGCTGAGGCAGGAGAATCACTTTTCTTGAGCCCAGGAGTTCGAGTGAACCACTGCATTGCACCAGTGCACTCCAGCCTGAGCAACAGAGCAAGACTCTATCTCTAAAAAACAAAAATAAAACCAAGCCAAACAAAAACAATAAAGACCCATTGTATGTTAACATAAAAACATATTTTATTAGAAATAACTATATTTTCCAAGACGTGAAAAATTTTAGTGAGAAAACTATACCATTGCTTTACAAATCTCCTTAATGTCTGGCCCAATAGAAAACGGCCAGATTTTATGTCTACTTCTGCATTTAATTTGCCTGGATATGTTGTTTGGCAGAAGTATATGAAGGTAGACTAACCTCACACAAATATGGAATCCAAAAGGGAGGAATATTTCAATAACCTTTTCAGACCGTTGTGGTCAGTTTTTAAGGTTAGTTGCAAGGTAGACTCTGAAACCATATTGAAAAACTTTTATTTGTGACACTGTGACATTAAAATCCACTGGACTATCTTGCAGTTTGAAGGGCCTTTTACCCATGTGCAACTTTTCGGGAATCCGACCGCCACTAGCACTGACACCCAGCACCCGGCCACCACGTCACCCACAGAAGCCCGGGCAGCTCAGGGCTCCGAGGCGGCTCCACCACTCCGGGCGGCTGATAATGGTGCCCTGGAGATTTTACTCTCTCCAACTCACGGTAACGCCCTGAAGTTTATGGCACAAGGTTACGTGGATTTACAGATTAAATCATCTCCTTTTAACTCAAGTCACCCCCTCAAGGTAAATATTATAAAATTGGACCTTCAAAGGGGCCTTGGATCAATCAAAGGTAACACCAGCAAAGGAAGCACGAATGACAAGCACCAATGGACAAGGTTAAAAACAGCAATCATCAAATAATCAGATCTGTCAAGAAGTTAGCCAGAAAGACTTGAAATTGTCAAGAAGACTACTGGAGATACAGTCATGAGTGTTTGAGGACGGGGACGAGTTCTGAGAAATGTGTCGTTAGGTGATTTCGTCGCCATGGGAACATCATAGAGTGACTTACACAAGCCCAGGTGGCACCGCCTACAGCACTCCTATGCCACATGGTATTGCTCCTGGGTGGCAAACCTGCACAGCATGTTACTGTACTGAACACTGTAGGCCATCGTACACAATGGCAAGTACCTGTATATCTAAATATATCTAAACATAGAAAAGGTACAGTAAAAATATGATATATAAAAGATAAAAAATGGTACACCTGTACAGGGCAGCTTCATTATAATATCATGGGGCCACATCATATATGTGGTCCATCGTCGACTGAAATGTCATTGTGCAGCGCATGACTGTATATTATTTCCACTCACTATTGTCAACCATCAACATTACCTCATGTATACACTAGGCCTGAAGACATTAGCTATGAGAATATGAAGCAAAGCATTTAAATAGCTCTGTGTTGTATGTTGTGTGTGTGTGTGTGTGTTAGTTTAGAAGAGAAGCACTGGAAGAACTTTTTTGTAAAGAAAGCTCAAAATAGTTTTTGCTGTCAAAAGGAAAATATATGCAGTCTTGATTATATTTGACTCATGTACATATAAGATGTTGTATACAGATTGTTCTCCCTTGATTTCCAAGAAGACATCCTAGTTTAAAACAACAAACAAACCTTAGAAATAGTGAATGGGAATTAATGCTGGGTGTTCTAAATATCTTGCATATGATTCAGCCATAAAAGACAAAAGAAAGACCATACTCAACTTTCAAAATTTGGTGCCAGGGTCGTATGTCCAGTAATATACTCAGCATGCCCGATTTAGCACATGATTTATAATTATGTGTAGCTGTTTATTTCTGCTCAATGACAGGCTATGAGTAGAAGGTAACGATGGTAAGGATAATATAGTCATTGTTTGGAAGAGTAACTAGGAATTATCTGAATTATTTTTAAAATTCTCCTTTTACAAATGAACAGGAAGTCATTCTGTTGCATTTTTTAGGATCCAACCCCCCACCCCCAAATGTATGAATAGCTGATACTTAAATTGCATCCTTAGGAGCAGCTTAAATCTCAAGAGTCATGAAATATCTTAACATCTTTCACATTTGGCATGCATAAAATACTTTGTTATTTATTGAGCTGATCAGCTCACAGGTTACTATGACCAGCTATCGCCCACTCCTCCCACCTGGCCTGCAAGAGCAGGTCACTCCCTCCTCACTCCCGCATAGCGCTTCATACACAAATGTGATGGCCACGACTCATGTTGCTATGAACTGACCAGACCAACTTCTTCAAAGCGTGAACCATTTCTCATTTTTTCCTGCATCTCCCAGAGTGACTGACATACAGTAGACATCAGTAAGTACTTACGAAATTAGTATGTTTTATTGAACTATCTGTACCATTCCTGAGCTTCTTTGGATTTCAGAGGCCATATATTGGGTGTGATGCTCCAACTCATCTACCAAGTGACCTGTAAGAGGTCTTTCTTTTGTCTGTAAGACTGAGCTTTAGGTGAGGCCCAGAGCGAGAGCAGCTTCTGTAGTGGGTCCGGGCTGTGGCACAGGCCATCCTGCCTGGGGCTCGGGCCTTGACCCGACAGATCCAATGGCACTCAAACATTTATAGTAAAAAAACAAAGAAGAAGAAGGAGGAGGAGGCCGTATGAAGCATGTATGGAACAGGGAAGTCCCAATAAGAGAACTGTAGCATAGTCCCATAGAGTTTTCAAGCAAAACTACACCTTCCTAAGCTGATAGCTATTCTTCCTTTGAGAAGAATACCCTGGCTTGCCTCAAGGAATTTGTAAGGTCTGAACACCTGACTGTTTGGCTGGTTCCTCAGGAAGTCAACGTGGAGATGGGGTTTGGTGGACAGGACAGATACTGGACGCTGCTCTTGGCAGCAACAGCCTGTAAGAGAGTAAGAGAGACAGGATCGGGCAGAGGGAGGAGCTGAACTGCGATAGTTCCAACAGAGGCCTCAGCTGCTGACGCAGGGAACTCTGGAATTGGAATGTCGCTATGGAGTTGTCCTGCCTTGAAAGGGAAAGGGGGCCAGTATGGCCACATCAGTGAGGTATTAGATGTGGGCTTTCCCCAGCGAGGGGGCCTAGCCCAGGGCAAAGCTGCTCCCATTGGCTTTGAGAAATGTCCACAGGTGGCCCAGCTGTGATAATGTCCCTGGCAATTGCGGTAATGACAGTCTCAGACCTGGATTAGAGGCTCTGAGCAGAGCACAGTGTCCACCATACCATGGGACTCTGAGTGGCTATGTGGTTTGAGTTTCCAACCATGAATTAAGTGTTCTCTGATCAACTAAGCCTAAAGTTTGAGGTATGCAGAAACAATCTCTTATCAAATGGAGGTAGTATCTATGAGATGAGGTTCAAGCAGACATGGAAGGCACATGCAAGTCACACTTACCACCTTCTGCTGCAGTGCTGGTCCTCCCTCAATTCCATCTGTGCCCTTATGGGGGCCTCCCATTGCTCAGTAGGCAGAACTTAGAGGAATTCATCTGGTTGTCCACTCTAGGTGGAAGGAGAAGCCCCTGAGAAATGGGTCTACATTGAGTTTTGGGAAGTTGCTGACAGTTTGGCAAACTGGTTAAGGATTTGGAAAGAACAAGATTGTAAGATTGGTGACAAGAAAATCTGGGTAAGAGGTATGAGGCTGGATGTATGAAATAGGCATAGAGTGGGGGGGTATGTGTGCCCCATGCAAACGTTTACCAGAGGGCATCCATTGTAGATGAGGCTCCTAGAAATAAGGTGGCACGTCAAGCAAATGCAATTATTAATCTAGATTGGATCAGCTAATAGCAGAAACCAAGACTGAGCACCATTTCCCAGGGAGACCGGTCAACTGTGCACTGGCAACATTGTCACATTGTACTCATCAATTTGTCCTAATTGAAATGGACATCTACCAGGCAGCGTCTGATGAAAATAGTATGACAAAGAAAAAGAAAAAGAAAGGAGATGAATTTTTTAAGAAATTAAAAAATATGAACTAGACACCTATTGTGGGATATTAGTTTATCTTCCCTGCCGATCATCCTTTTGCCAGCATACCATCTGTGGAGTTAGAGAAAATTTTATTTTCCATCATTAAATCCCACATGCTTTTTTTTTTTTTAACCAAAGTTCTCACTTGATAGCAATGGCAATGCAGCAATGGGCTCCAGCCCATGGAATTCACTGGTGCTATCACACACCTCACTACCCAGAAGCAAGTGGCCCAAAAGAACAGAGAATGACCAGCTAAAGACTTTTTGTAGCATCTACCAGAAGACAACACCTGCAAGGTCGAAGTGCTGCCCTAAAGGGTCTGGGAAACAAGGAGTAAAATTGGGAGTGGCCTCTCTCATTGCTCTATCTGATAAAATCATTGGGAGAATTCTTGCTTCGCTTCCCCGGAGTCTGGAAACCTAGGTCCTCAAGAAAGATATTTACTCCTTCGGGAGATATAATAATGGTTCCATTAAACTTGAAGTTGAGTTTTCCACCTGATCATTTAGGATTCCTCAAGCCACTGAATTGATGGGCTGAGAAAGGATAACTGTGCTGTCTGGAGTGGGTGGTACCATTATCAAATTGTGTTGCTGCTGCACATCTGTGAAAACTGTGCTGCTGCAGGAAGGACCATTGTGTCTGGAGTCACTCTAAGGGTCCACTTAGAATAGAAAAACATTTAAAGAATATTAATTGTATGTCCAATATTAAAGGCCAACTAAAGACTCAATAAAGTAACTCAGTTTGGTAACTCAATAAAGCCAACAAATACCAAAGACTCAGACCACTCAGGTATGAAGGTATTTTTACCAAGTAAATAACCCCAACTAGCCAAGGTGCTGGCTGAAGGCCAGGGTAACGTGGAATGAGTGTTGGAAAAGAAAGTGACAAATATCAATTATGGCCTTGTGGCCAGTTATAGAAATGAGACCTGAAGGATCTATGCATATTTTCTGTACATACTAACCACTGATACCATATTTTATATGAGGAGTATTGCTGGTGCTCAACTTTACAATAAGTTCAACAGACCATGAGAAGCAACATTCAGACTCGATGGGAAGGACTGGAAGAGACCTTGGCCCTGAGATGGATACAATAGCTGAAGGGACTTGCCCTTCCCCTTGTTAGAGGATAAAAGGACACACCTTCCTTTGTGCAGAGAGGGGCTCCACGTTTGACGTTGTTCGGTACAGATGGAGAACAAATGTTGAATGATGAAGGGGTCTGTGCCAGTCCTGGGTGTGTGTCCGCCAGATCCGCTCAGGTCCTCCGGCCCCGCTCAGCTCTGTGTCTCCAGGAGGCTAATCCTGAACGACCGCACTGCCCAGGCTCCCGGAGGAGTGAGAGGCTCTGGAGGGAGGTTACAAAGCAGGGGAAAGGAACAGCCCAAAGTACTTTCCTCTGGACCTCTTCAGCTCCAGCGGCATCTCCAGAAGTAGCTGAGTTTCCTCCATGTCTCCGTCTCCCACGGAAAAGGTCAGCCACGGCTCCCACTTCCACCAGGTGGCCCTGGCGCTGGGCTCTGGTTGCAATGCTTTCCCCCTCTCTCCTTCCGCCCAATGGGAGTGGTGCCTTCTGACTTCTGCTAATGCTTGGGTTATTTAATTCCCCCTATTTTATTTCTTAGCTTTCTACCACCTTTGTGACCAATATCCTGTGTTAATTTTTTTTTTCATTCTCAGTACTTATGTGGCTTCTACTTCTTCATGAGACCCTGACAGATCAACTGTCCAAGAATAGGGAAAAGGTTAAAAGATAATAATAATCAAAACAGTTTCTATTTATTAAGAATTGACAGTGATCCAGTCCCTGTGCTAGAGATTTTATATGCATTAACTCGTTTAACCCTCCCAATAACTCTAACAGGTAAGCCCTTCATTTATCTCCATCTTCTAGACAGGTGGCACAACCTGCCTGAGGTCACACAGCTAGTCAGTGGCCTAAATGAGACTTGAACAAAGGTCTGTGTGACACCAAATTCACACCCATCTTAGTCATTCATCACCATAATGCATATTACACAAACAACCGAACGATATTTTTTAAAAAATACGGAAAGTGCCAATGATACAATATTAAGTTTTAGAAGTAAGATAGAAAGGTTATAAATAGAATCCTAGGAGGTTTTTCTTAAAAAGTCTCATATGCATCCATTTATCTCATAAATGCTACTGAATATGTCAAAACAAGCTGTTTCTACGTGGTAAAATTACAGATTGTTTTTATTCTCTTCCATATGCGCCTGTGTGCTGTCTGGGAAGGTGTGTATGATCTGTATCAATCAAGACACAGGTCCTAATGGTCACCAGGCTCGTGTCAGTCTCAGTGTGCCACCTCACGGCCCTCCCATTCTCACACCAGCCAGCAAGCAAGAGGAAGGGGAGAAGCACGTACCCATCCTTGGAAGGAGACTGCTTGGAAATGTCAGACACTGCTGTTTCCATGGCACTGACCAGAGGTTAGCCACAGGGTCACCCAGGCTACAAGGGAGGCCGTAAATGTAGCCATTTAGGTGGGTGCCAGCGTGGGTGCTGTTAGAGAAGAAGGCAGAGAGGCAGGCAATTGGCATTCTCTTGTGCAGACCATATTATCAGTATATTACAGAATAAAAACAAATTGTTGCTTTAATTGATAATTCTACATAGCATCTAACTAACTGGATTCTATTTGCATCCAAATAGAGATGTTTTACCTTTTGGCCTTTACAGGGGGTGTTGTATATGAGGAGCTGATTATTTTTAAGTAAACTTTTTATTTAGGAATAATTTTAGCCTTACAGAAAAGTTGAAAATACAGCACACAGCTGCTTTACCCAGCTTCGGTTTTCCCCAATATTATCATCAAATTACCATGGTGTATTGTCAAAATTAAAAAGCCAACCAAACATCTGAATTTAATCAGATGTCACCAGTTTTTCCACGACTGTGCTTTTCTGTTCCAGGGTCAAATCCATGATCTCACATTACATTTAGTTATCATACCTTAGTCTGCCTTGGTCTGTGACAATGTCTCAATCTTTCTCCCATTTTTTTTTCCTTGATGACCTTGACAGTTTTGAGGGGTACTGGTCAGGGATTTATGGAATGTCCCTCACTTTGGCTTTGTCGGATGCTTTTTCATGGTTGTGGGTTTGGGGAAGAACACCACAGAGGTGAAATGCTCTTCTCGTTCTGTCATATGAGTGCACAACGTCGCCAGTGATACTAACCTTCATCATTTGATTAAGGGAGTGTTTGCCAGGTTTCCATAAAGTTATTGTTTTTCCATTTCTATACTCTACTCTTTGGAAGTGAGTCACTAAGTTCAGCCCATACTGGGGTTATCTACATATATTACTTGGTATCTTTCTGTTAAGAATATTTGCCTCTGCTAAGTGGGAAGAGGAAATTTTAAGGCCCATAGTGCATTGCTTTTGCTTTAAGACAATGAACAAATGATGAAACCATCTGATAGGCATTATGGTCAATGCTGGGGACACCCTGATATAACCCTGGTTTTGAAGAACATACAATCTTGTCAGGGACAAAAATATGTAAGCAAAGAGTCATGGTCCAAATGGAGAGGTGCTCTAGAGGTGTGTGTCCAAGGTGCCATGGAGCCTCCATGGCCCAGGTGAGGTGGGGTTTATTCTCCAAGAAAGAGGAGATAGGAAAGGCCTCAGGGAGGGAATGAAATCTGAGAGGAAGCTGAGTATACCTGTTTGGTTAAGTAAACAACTGGAGGTCCTGTTAACCATGATCAGGAAAAAAACCAAAAAAACAAAAAGATTGTTTGTAGACTATGAAGCTCAGTGTTTGATTTCCTGGATTTGAGATGGAAACATCCAGTAGATATTTGATAGTCCAGCCTGGGTCCTGGGAAGAGGAAGGAGTTTAAGAGACAGATTTGGAAATCCACTCTCAGCATAGTTCAAGCCTTCAAAAGAGAGAGTGGAAAGTGAAAAGGGGTGGCCAAAGGAGAAGAGGAAAGGATTCAAAGGTCCCTCCCACCTAAAATCTCTCTCCAGAGACACACCTCCTTTATAGTGTGAAGCAAGACCACATTCACTGAAGGAACAAAACATGTATGGGGGAAACAGTCTGCACCCAAGCTAAAGGCAGATACTAGGGTATTCGTCATTAAGTGAAGGTGCTTCTACTGAACACCACTAAGGGAGGATTGTTGAACAACTTTACAGCTGTGCTAATGGATGAGCATGACTTCTTTCTTTCTCCCTGAACCCTCGTGGTTAAAACCAGGGGAAAACATCTTTTATGACATTAAAATGCTCAAGTATATGTTTGTTCTAATTATATAAGTTACATCTGCTCAACAAAAAAATTAATAACATTAAGAAACAAGTAGCAAAAGTTACTCATAATCCCGCCCTACAAAATAATTAACAACTTAAATTTTTGTATGCAAATATACACACACAAGTACATATTATACTATAATGAATGTACATTGAGGAAACTTTAGATATGATAGATAATTATATGGAAAAATTAAAGTTACCTATATAGCCTCCTAGAGAATTTTTAAACCTATGTTTGCATATCTTTTGTTAACCAAAAAATGTAATCATACTGTGTACAATGTTCTATAATGCTCCTTTAAAATATGCTATGATTAATCATCATTATCATCATCATTAGAGTTATTAATTATTGAAACATACTTTCAGAGAGGTATCTTTATTCCCACTTTACAGATTGAAAAATTGAGGATGACAGATATTAAGTAAATTGTGATCTGGAGCAATTTTAACCAAGTCTTTTTTTTTTGAGACAGAGTCTCACTCTGTTCCCTGGGCTAGAGTGCTGTGGCGTCAGCCTAGCTCACAGCAACCTCAGACTCCTGGGCTCAAGCGATCCTCCTGCCTCAGCCTCCCAAGTAGCTGGGACTACAGGCATGTGCCACCATGCCCAGCTATTTACCAAGTCTTATAGACTCCAAACCCATGCACTTAATCTATGTCAATAAATACTCCTTTAGAACATTAGCTTAAAATTAATTGTTCAACTAATTAAAGTTACAAATGCAAAACCTCAGTTCAATTCAAAGTATTAATCATTCTCTTATTCTCCTTATAAATCTAGAGAATTTTAATAATTTTATAAGGAGCTTGGATTAATTTTGGTCTCATTTATAAATTTAATTAAATGCTTTAATTATTTCAAATTGAATTTTTAGATTTAATATAGTCAATTTCTTTTTTTAAGTATTTCAATTATCTCATTAACAAAGAGACCCTTCCAGAGTATTTAAGTAACACTTCTAAATTTAATAAGTTCTAAATAAATATGAGTCTTAATGCTTTTAATTGTTCCTCTACTATTAATAAAATAAGTAAAATTTAAACATTAACAACTTTAAAGCAATTTACTCATTTACACATTATAAGTTAGAATCTCAAATCTAGCACACGAAATTCCATTAAACATTATAAGTAGTCATATAAAGATGAATTCATTAATACATAAATATTAATAGTGCTTATTTGATTTACTTCTTAATCTTTATACTTAATTCTAAGTACCTTGAATCAAAACATTTATCTAGTTCCAGTTCATGTAATGGAGAAGAAGCCTATATTAGACTAACCCTTCTACTAATAACAATTATAAAGTCTGGAAAAAATATAAAAAACAACTATGTGAAGGAACTGGAGGGTAACTGAAAGTAGAGAGAAATGAGAATGAATGTTATCCTTGAAAAAGGGAAGTTCGCTGGGTGCGATCCACATTCAATCGGCTTTCCCCCTAGTGCATGTCCTGGTTCACTGCAGTGCCTGGGGAAATCGAGCTCAGAGAATGGCACCTTTACTAGGCTGATGAGATGGAGGTCAAAATTTTGGAAACAGTCCAGAGGCACTGGAAATTGAGGGGAAGAATCCTAGAAAGGAGAAACCCACAAAGGAAAAGATCCAAAGTTGTTGGGAGCTGTCCTGAACACAGGAGATTCTAAGTATGGCTGCTGCCCAGAACACTGGGGTCTTTCGGGACATAGCACCTGCTCTGAATCACAGCTCTAACATTCTGACCTTTCTTCTTACCTAAGGGCCTGGTGGAAAGCAGCTCTGGCCCTGGAAAATAACTGAGGCAATCACTGCACAGAACTCTCCTTGACCATTGTGCCCTTTAGGCCTGGGCATTATTTACTCCAGGCTGCAGAATTATTCATTCCTTATCTTTAGCTCTACTCCCCTTAGGAATTTTGCCCCGGGACTTGTAATCGAGGAAACTGGTGATAAAAAGATTACTTAACTGTTTGGGTAAGCAAAGGCTTTGTGATGTTAGTTTATAACCCAAAACAAGGACTTTCTGGCTTTTAGCTATTTTGAAGTAAACACTAGGCAGATACTCAGCTGCATCTATTCCTTTGATTTTACTTGTATAAGTACAGCCTGAAAATAAACGTGGCACGTCAGCCATCACAGACTCCGTCCTCCCGTTCCCATCTTTGTTTGTCTCTTTATTTCTCATCCTCACCCCCGAACTCCAGGTGCCGCACGTCGCAGGCTGGCTCCGGCAAAAAGGGGTCTAAAATTAGGCAGTTCTGGGTTTGGGTCCTGGCTTTGTGACACTGAGCAAGTTTCTTATCTTAGTCTCACCATTTGTGAAAGACGGTGTATAATACCACTTCTCCATAGGGCTATATGAAGGATTAAATGAGGTAATGCATTCAAAATGCTTAAGACATTAACTGGAACATAATAAATGGTGGTTAATAGTATTAGGGGAAAATGTAACACATTTATAAACGTAATAGACTATGAGCCCCGTGAGGGCAGATGCAGGGTCTGCTATGTTTACCACCCAGTACCAAACCCATCACTTAGTAAGTAATGAATTAATGTTTGTTGAATGAATGTGTGAAAATAAACATTTAATGTCATATGAGCCTAGAAAAATATCTATGTTGTGTCAGATAAGGAATTTAAGTTACTATTACCTGTAAGAAGAGACTTTACTTTGTTTTAGGACTAAACCAAAATGAAATACAATATTTATTCATGAAATATTTACTAAATATTAAGTGACAGGAAATACATACAAACTAGAAAACAACTTGTAATTTCCACTATATTATCTATAGAATACTGCTAAATATTTTTAAATACAGAAGGAAGAAAATTAGAAAAATATATTCACTCATGACAATGTGAGATAGTGAAAATTCTCTTTGACCTTCTACTTAAGGTAACTTTAAGTAAATTAGCCATTCACTAAACACTGGCTTCACCTAAAACCTACAGCTGGAATCATTAGTTTCAAACAAGCTACAATACAAAGGATCTGGTCAAAGAATAAGAGAAAAAAAAAGGTATAAACCACACAGTTCAAACAATTAAAGTTTGAACAGTGACCTCCACACTCTTGGGACTTACCACGAAGAACAAATCAAGCAATGTAAGCAAAGCCTCTATGTCAGATACAGTGTAGGTCACATAAATCTCCAAAAAAGCAAGCGAGCAATTAGAATAATCTCCTGTGTATGGAAGGCCAAAAGGAAATAAAAGCCAAGAATATTTCTTAGGAAAAGAAACAAAGGAGTTACATACAGTACTTCCCAAATAATTACCTGATAAGATGGGTGCTACCCTGACTAAAATAGGAGGAACCATTCCCCATTCCTCTACTTCACACACATTCACCTTCACATTCACATCACTCACCTTCCCCAGAAACATTTTAAACATTTTATTCATTTATTTATTTTTATTTTTAAAATTTATTTTTATTTACTTTAGTCTCACTCTGTCACCCAGGCTGGAGTAAAGTGGTGTGATCATAGCTCACTGCAGCCTCTAACTCCTGGGCTCAAGTGATCCTCCAGCCTCAGCCTCCCAAGTAACTAGGGCTACAGGTACATGCCACCATGCCTGGCTAATCTTAAAAATTTTGTGTACACATGGGCTCTCACTATGTTGCCCAGGTAAGTCTTGAACTCCTGGCACCAAGTGAACCTCCCACCTCGGCCTCCCAAAGTGCTGGGATTACAGGCAGAAGCCACCACACCTGGCCTCTAGTGAAACATTTTTAAAGCTAATTTACATGTTGTTACCTTTGTTAGCGTTAAGGGAGAAACGAATCATGTTTCTTTATTCATAGGTGGGACCTGGTTATAAAGTTAAATTCTGTATAATAAAATTATTATACTTATTTCTATTAAAAAAACTATCTCTGAGGAAAAAAATAGCTCTAAACATAATTAAATCAGTCAGAATGAAGTCTTTTTAAAGCAAATGTAAAAGATCAATAATTTTATGACCACAACTGTTAAAATTCCAAAGAAAATTGAAAATACAAGAAAATATAATGCTCTGCGCATTTGAAGATGTGGAGTCAGGGCACACTACTATACTTCCAGAGTGGACATTTCTACCCAGCTCCAAGCATGTCAACATCTGTGTGCCCCTCTCACTTTTACTTTGTATTTCATGTCCTTTTTACACACACACTGACCTCCAAAACAAGGAGAGCCATGGAGGGAAGCTTGACTGGAGGGAGTTATTTTTCTATCCTTCAGACCTTTCTATCTTTAATCTTGATGAAGCACTATAAAACCTCAAAGATGGATTTTCCTAGCATCACTTCTGATCTTTAAAGTGACTAGTAATTCTAGTACTTTGGGGAGATTGCTTGAGGTCAGGAGTTGGAGACTAGCCTGAGCAAGAGCAAAACCCAGTCTCCACGAAAAACAGAAAAATTAGCTGGGCGTGGTGGCGCATGCTGTAGTCCCAGCTACATGGGAGGCTGCGGCAGGAGGATCACTTGAGCCCAGAAGTTTGAGGCTGCAGTGAATTATGATGATGCCACTGCACTCTAGCAGCGACACTGTGGGACCCTGTCTCAAAAAACAGGGAAAGAAAAGTGATGTGACTATTCTATTCAACGTTTGATGGTCTTGAAAATCCTGAAGAAGCAATCAGGAGACCCAAATGAGCCAGCTCTACTCTAATCAGTCAGAAGAACCTGAGTACATAACTTAGCATTTTCTGAGCATCTTTTTCATCTAGAAAATGAGGTGGCTGGATGGAATATCCTTCACAGCCCTCTCTAGGTCAAAAGTGTAAATTGAAAGTAAGCAGCTTTCTTGAATTTTCCTTTTGAAAGTAATACTAAAAATATGCAGATATGGTTCTAACGAAATTAAAATTTCAGTTTAGGTGAATTTAAATGTAATATTCTAATTTTTTTCCTAATAAAGCTGAATACTTTTATTTCACTCTTATAGACAAAACTGAGGTAAAAGAAAGAAAGGGACACATTCAGAGTACAGATTTTTGGTATTTAGAAGTTGTACTCTCTATTTAAAAAGCATACACTTAAGATTAAAAACAACACAAGCCCCTGACTTAAGCATTATACAAGATATCCATGTAACAAAAATATCTGTACCCTCTTAATATTTTGAAATTTAAAACAACAAAAGAAAACCACATAGTATATTCATTTTTTTTTTTTTTTTTTTTGAGACAGAGTCTCGCCCTGTTGCCTGGGCAAGAGTGTCGTGGCGTCAAGCTAGCTCACAGCAACCTCAAACTCCTGGGCTCAAGCAATCCTTCTGCCTCAGCCTCCCGAGTAGCTGAGACTACAGGCATGCGCTACCATACCCAGCTAATTATATATATATATATGTTTTTAGTTTTCCAGCTAATTTCTTTCTATTTTTTTAGTAGAGACGGGGTCTCACTCTTGCTCAGGCTGGTAGTTTTAAAAATGCTTTTACAAAAAGGAAATATTAATAATTAAGGTTTGGCATTAGAATCTCATGTATGTTGATTTATACAAAGGACATATAGTATACTGAAATGTAACAGATATCAAGAATTGTTTTAAACTTTAAATTGCTCCCCAGAAATTGTTGATGGCCCTCTGCTCCTGTATGCCCAGGACAGGCAGCTGCATGCAATTTTCTGAATGCTTGAAAACTAATCTTCTCAAGGATTTGTTTTTGCCCCGGAGGAATCACAGAGACACCCAGAAGGAGAAACAGGGAACTTTTAGACATCAGCCGTCCTAAGTGAAAGGTGTGTGCACACAGCTGGGTGCACATGTGTGTGCAGACTCCTGCTTGCCCTCTCATGTCTATTCCTGTTCACTAATCACTTTCTGCCTGTCTGAGGAATCCTGATAGGTCTCTGACATCTCTTCTACTGCCTGGCCTAATCCCTGGAGTCTGTTTTTGTGGTCTGATTCCAGTGACCGGCCCTGAACCTCCCTAGGCAGGTCTTCTCTAGCCACACTGTGTCTGCAGGGAAACCTCCTGCACTGCTGCTTTGATCCTAGGGCGCTCTGCCACCCGATGCTGCCAGAATCATCTCGGAGGCTAGTCTGGGCACCAAACTTACTTATTAACAGGAACAGAAATCTTCCTTTTCCCGAAAAGAAGCTCTGGGAAGCCTCAGGCACAGTTCCTTTGCTCTGCTTTCTTACTGGAAGCTTTGATATGGCCATAATCAAAGCTCATCTTTCATTAAAAAAAAAAGCTACCCAATGTCAGTTAGCTGAGATTAAGATGAGCGAGAAACACTGAAGCTAGATTTCCAGGAACTAAAAAAAGGAATCACAGAAAAAGGCCTGGTGTGGGCCGGGCACGATAGCTCATGCCTATAATCTTAGCACTCTGGGAGGCCAAGGCAGGAGGATCCCAGGAATTCAAGACCAGCCTGAGCAGGAGTGAGACCTCGTTTCTACTAAAAATAGAAAAAAAATTAGCCAGTCAACTAAAAATAGAAACAAAAAATTAGCCGGGCATGGTGGCTCCTGCCTGTAGTCCCAGCTACTCGGGAGGCCGAGACAGGAGGATTGCTTGAGCCCAGGAGTTTGAGGTTGCTGTGAGCAAGGCTGATGCCACGGCACTCTCTCTAGCCTGGGCAACAGAGTGAGATTCTGTCTCAAAAAAAAAAAAAGGCCTGGTCTGGAGGGTCTAAAGTAATAGGGTTCTGTGCTAACACAGTGTGTGGCTGGCTGAGTTTCTAACTTGGTCTTTACCTCTACTAGGGGCTCAGTTTTCTCACTGAAAAGTAATGATGCTACACAAAATTTCTAAGGCCCCTTCCAGTTGAAAATTAGAAAAGAAAAAATTTAGGCATTCTCATGTACTGCTAGTTAGAATACTAGCAAATTCATGAGATACTTAGACTTTGGAGTTAGACAGACTTGGGTTTCAAATCCAACTTTATCACTTACAAACTCTTTGAACTTAGACAACTGTTCTCTGTGTCTGTTTCCTTATCTTTATACAACAATCACAGTTACCATCTTGGGTCTTTTTGAACACAAATTAATTTATATCTGAAGTCTAACACAGAGTTATTAGCTCAATAAAAAGTAGCCATTATAGCTTTCATTAAGAAATATGGGCTGGGTGTGGTGGCTCATGCCTGTACTTCCAGCACTTTGGGAGGCTGAGGTGGGAGGATCACTTGAGGCCAGGAGTTCAAGACCAACCTGGGCAACATAGCCAGACACCGTCTCTACAAAAATAAAAAAAATTAGTTGGGTGTGGTGGCATGCACCTGTAGTCCTAGCTACTTGGAAGGCTGAGGCAGGTGGAATACTTCAGCCCAGGAGTTGAGGTTGCAATGAGCTATGATTGGGCCCCTCCAACCTGGGCAATAGAGCAAGACCCTGCCTCTGAAAAAGGAAAGAAAAAGAAATATGTATAAAAGCTATAAAAATATGCATTCTTTCACCTAGCAAATGCGGTTCTGGAAATATTCTGAGAAATAATTCAAAGCAAAAATGTAACATAAGGGTATTCAGAATAGTACTGTTATTTATAATGGCAGAAAATTGGAAACAATCTAAATGTTAAAAAACAAGGGACTGTGTAAATAAAATATGGTAAATTATTATGATGGAATACCACACACATATCAGGCATCATGTTGGAAAGGACATTTTTTTCCCCAGCATATTGTGGGGGTACAAATGTTAAGGTTACGTATATTGCCCTTGCCCTCCCCCCCGCCAGAGCTTCAAGCGTGTCCAACCCCCAGCTGCTGCACATCGCATTCATTATGTATGTATATACCCATCCCCTCCACCCCCACCTGCCCAACACCCGATAAATGCTATTCCTATATGTCCACTTAGGTGTTGATCCGTTAATACCAATTTGCTGGTGAGTACACGTGGTGCTTATTTTTCCATTCTTGGGATACTTCACTTAATAGAATGGGTTCCAGCTCTAGCCAGGAGGAAAAGGACATTTAATCAGATGGGAAATGCTCATGATATTTTCTTAAGTAATAAAAGGGTTATTTCCAGTTCTGGCAAATGGCAGATTAGACAAATTATTTATTTCTAACCTCTGTAGAGAGGTGTAAGGTTTCTGGGTCACTACCAATAGACAAGTTTAACAACTGGACACTCCCAAAGCTTCCACCAATGGGTTGGTACTACTGGCCGGTGCCAATGAGTCAGTTCTAGGGTGTTGAGTTTAACAAGTAGAAACTTTCAAAAGACACCAAGTCCAACCTGCAGTGAATGCTTATTATGACTATCGATTTAAAAGTACAGAACTATTGGGTAAGTCCAAGTGAAAAAAATCAGTTTGCCAGTTTTCCAGCTGGAGTTCCAACTTGACAGAAAGGGGGAAAATGCATTAAACCACAAACTTTGGGAATTAAGAGAATTAAAAAGCAAGTAAGTGTGCCTCGCAGTTCTTAAAATAAGAAATTTTTCTTTTTGTGTAAAACAGTTAAGCTTATAATTGTAAATAATTCATTAGTATCATTCTATTTCATAAGAACATTTGATCTCAATAACATACTGACTGACTAAAAGGAAATTCAGAACTACATAAGGATTATTTAAACAACAAACTATTCATTGTGATAATTTGTACCTAACTTTAAGTTAAACTCAAAGACAGCAATGAGCAATAGGGAATTTCTGGCGGACAACGCCATCAAATACAAACTGTCCGTGCAGGTGATACCCCAGAGGGGTGGAAGGCAAAGAGGCTCATGCGAGAGGCAGCAGAGGCAGGTGGACTCCACTGGTGAGAAGTTTGGTGTCAGCTGGGTGCTGTCACTTAGTTATGGGACACTTCCTCTTTGAATGAAAAAGGAATTTCCCATTGCTCTCTGAAGCCTTCAGGGAGGCCCTGAAAGATAGCGTGGTGGCAGGTGGGTAAGGCTCTAGTCCCCACCTCTGCTTCTAGTTGACTGACACTGTACTTCTGTGTAAGTGTGGTGTGAAGAGAAAATTGTAGTGGTTAAAAAAATATTTGGAAGCCACTCATTAAACAGGAGGAAGAGAGAAAAAATGGGGAAGCAGGTGATAAAATTGAGAGGAAGGAAGAAAAAGAATAAGATCAGCCTTTTTTGAGACTTCCCGTTATTTGATCTCTACTGCCTTCCACAGCCCTGAGTCTTGGCTTGGTCTTTGCTCCCGGTGCAACCTCAGCCAGGAATTCAAGTCAGCAGAGCCAACAGATGCCAGATGTGGAGTAAGGAAGAGAGATTTGAGTAAGACTGCACTTCCCCCCTCAGGAAAGCATGGGCCAGAAGGGGAGAAATATGTGAACATGCCATGGCATGGCAAGGCTCGTATCACAGGACAAAATGGGGAGCCCTCCACTTGTGTTTTACACTCATTCTACCACCTCAGTACTACCCCTTCCTTGCGGCTTCTCTGGAACCTCACGGCCCTTGCAGTGTCCAGTCATTGACTAAACTGACCTCTGCAGTCTCTGAACTTCTGTGGTGTCTAGCACACATGATACAGCCTAAAACAGTGCCTGGCAGACACTGTGCTCACTAAACGTGTAATGGTTCTTAGGTACATGCTTTTTATTTCTTATTTAAATTACAAACAACTAGAGGGCAAAGACTGCTTGCTATATTTCTGCCTCTACCTTTAGCATCCACTGAAGGCATTCAACAAATACCTGACTGGAAAAAATGCAGTGGCACTGGGGAAAAAAAGAAGTTGGTGGAAAGAACAAATAGGAGAAGAGTTAAAGAATATATTAAAAAGTAGGGAACAAAAAGTTATTATAAAATGTGAATGGAGAAAATATGTGCAACATGATACAGGATGTATCTAACAGTACTTGCATTTGTGGCCATTTATAAGAGTGCAAATATGACCAGAGGTAAATCAATCTTGGTTTAGGAATTCTCTGACATCAGGAATTAATAAATGTAGGGAAAAGAATACCTATCCATTAATTCAGAAAAGGTAGAATTTCACAACATCTTTTCCACTTTCATACTTCTGGGGTAGAACTGCCAAGTTTTAGAACTGGAAGAGACCTGAAGATGATGGAATCCACTCCCCTCATCAGATGGAGGATGTGCTGAAGGCTGACAAGGTGGCGTGCCCATTCCAATGCCTTGTCCACATACCCTAGGCTGGGCCCAAGGTAGGTGCCACATGGAGAATCATCTCCACTTATTCACACTGTAAGGAAACCTGATTTTGGGGTTTCCATGTACTTCATGCATGTCTACATAAATGTCAGTTAATTATCTGGCTTTACAACAGACATTGTTTGGAGTTGGATTTAACCAGTTCATAGATAATCTGAAAGCAGCTAATTAAGAACATTTTAGGATGAATACAATTAATCTACCACTATTAAATTACAGCTGTATTTCATCAACAGAAACTATTAAAAACTTTGATTAATACAAAGCTTAAATTTTAAACAGTTGATTAAAAATAAAGACTTCTGTTTATATGTCTTTTCTAAATGTTAAAGTTTGAACATATTTAGAAGTTTTAAAATTGTTTTTGACCAGGTGTGGTGGCTCACGCCTGTAATCTTAGCCCTCTGGGAGGCCAAGGCGGGAGGATCGCTCAAGGTCAGGAGTTCAAAACCAGCCTGAGCAAGAGTGAGACCCCATCTCTACTATAAATAGAAAGAAATTAATTGGCCAACTAAAAATATATAGAAAAAATTAGCCGGGCATGGTGGCGTATGCCTGTAGTCCCAGTTACTTGGGAGGCTGAGGCAGAAGGATTGCTTGAGTCCAGGAGTTTGAGGTTGCTGTGAGCTAGGCTGATGTCAAGGCACTCTACCCTGGGCAAAGAGTGAGACTCTGTCTCAAAAAAAAAAAAAATTCTTTTTAAAAAAGGAACATAAAGCATTCCCACATTTAATACCTTTGACTAGTCTTTCCTTAGTACTTAAAAACATCAATTTTAAATTGAAGAGTAAGGAATATGCTTATTTCAAGGCCCTTGCTTAAGACCATTCACTCTGTTGCATAACCTTTGAGATTTCTATTACCCCTGACTAAACAACTGTGATTCATCCATGCTTAAACCAGCAACTAGTGACAAAAGTCAGCGGTAGCTGGAACCCAGCTCTAACATTTCTCTTGTCAGCACCTTATTGCTCATGTCATATTCTAATTGATGATAGGCAACTGGGTGAACATGGCCTCTCTCTGGTTAAGAACAACATGCCTAGCAAATCATTTCAACATTTGAACTTGGGGCATTAACACTGTATCTTCAAAAAAGGACCATAAAGAAGGTTGTTGAGGCTGCAAATTTATCTGATCATGGCCTGGTGCAAAGCCTTGCCTCAGGAGGTAATGCAGGACTAGGAAGGAGGGTATGTAGGCCCAGGGGGTATAGGAAGGTGAGCTCCTGGGAGCTGCACATCAGTGCTGCCCAACAGAACTGTCTGTGAGGGGACCTTCAGCTGTACTGTCCCCATGGTGGCCCCTAGCCACAGGTGGCTTCTGAGCACTTGAGCATTCTAAGAAACTGAGTTCTTCCTTTATTGAATTTTAATACAGTTTAAATTTAAATAGCCATCTGTGGTTAGTAGCTACTATACTAAACAGAGCAGAGCTCTGTCTAGATCAGCGGTCCCCAACCTTGTTGGCACCAGGGACCAGTTTCATGGGAGACAATTTTTCCACGGACTGGGGCAAGAGGATGGTTTCGGGATGATTCAAGTGCATGACATTTATTGTGCAGTCAAACCTCTCTGCTAATGATAATCTGTATTTGCAAGCGCTCCCCAGCGCTAGCCTCACCACCTCAGCTCCACCTCAGATCAAGCATGCAACTTAGATTGCCCTCACATGTGCAGTTTACAGTAGGGTTCGCACTCCTAGAGAATCTAATGCCGCTGCTGATCCGACAGGAGGGGGAGCTCAGGCGGTGATGCGAGTGATGGGGGCAGCTGTAAATACAGATGGAGCTTCGCTGGCTCACCTGCCCACTGCTCACTTCCTGCTGTGTGATCAGGTTCCTAACAGGCCATGGACTGGTACCAGTCCATAGTCTGGGGGTTGGGGACTGCAGGTCTAGATGACATTTGAGCTAAATGCTTTTTAAATTGAAATCATTGTTCTTACAGGTTAGTATGAATTTATTTAAATACTTGAGAGTCTACTGGGTGTTAGAAACTGGGGATATAAGGTGAATTCAGTGCAGTTCCTCTTCTCAGGGAATTTGTACTCTGGTGGGAGAGATAGAAATAAGTGGATAATTATATAATAAAGTGTTAAGTGCTCCAGTGTAACATAGGATGAGTGGGTGATCACAGAATCATAAAGGGGTCCTAATGGGGTAGTGGTGTCAGGGAAGACTTCCTGAGAGAAAGTGAGGCAGTACTGACTCTTACAAGGATATGGGGGAAGACTGCAGACATGGCTAAGCACAGAGCTGAGCAGCTATGGACCATGCAGAAAGAAGGAATATACCGCAGTATGTGGCTGCAGTATAAACCACAGGACAGGGAGGGTGTGAAATCAGACCAGAGGTGACAGCAGGTGTGTGATCAGGGGACATGAACTTGATCCTGTATGTGACAGGGAGGCCTCCAAAGGTTTTAAGCAAGAGTGACAAAAATTCTGGTGGTGTGTGCAAGATGGAATTTGGGAAGCCAAGAATAAGAAAATCAGATAGACTGATGAGACAGCGAGAGAGCAAGACTGACTGAAGTCGGTTAGGAATAGGGACATTTCTTTATTGTTCGTAAGGTTTGAAAAACATTTAGTAGCAAAATTGTTATTTCTGGTATTGCTTGGACTGGGGATGGAGACTTAGGAGGGGAGAGTTAATAATTCCTTAGATTCTACCTTGGATGAATATGGGGAGTAGAGCCAGCAACTAAGACGATGAGAGGATGAGATGCTAGTTTTGTGTTTGTTGTGTTTGTGTAATTGGTTTGGCAAGGAGGTGAGGGAGAAGGGAGGGAAGAAGGTAATTTCATTTTACATGAGTCGATTTTGAAGAACAGGCAGTGGAGATCCAGCAGGCAATGATACATACAATATTGACACCACTTGATAGAGGTCTGAGAGAGAGGAGGGAAGCATCAGCACATATGTGGATGCTGAAATCAGCAAGGATGTGAGATTCCTCCCCACCACCCTACCCCCGTGAAGGGCAAGTAGGTAAAGGACAAAATCTGGGAACATCATTAGAGTTTTCTTCTTGGAAGCTTATATATTGGCATTACTATTACAGAAAGAACAATCCTAAGTGGGGGTGTGTGTATATGTGTGTATATTTTAGAGGGAGAACGGTTTATGGAAATATGTTTTTCTTGACTTTATTTTTCCTTCTCCAAACAAAGTAGAAGATATTAAGGTAATATAAGCTTGAAAATTGTTGATTTATTTTAACTGAACTTATACTTTAAGACTGTATCAAAAATTCAATATTTATTTTATAAACTACAGCACTATATTGGTCTTTACTGATAATAATAAGTAATCTACCATTTCATTTCCTGTTAACCAAATTAATTTTAATGCTAGCTTTATTGATTGAAAACATGGGAAGAAATTAAGCAACAATGGAAGCAACATAATTAGAAAACTGGGTCAGAAAACATTAAGCAACCTGGACTTGGAGTCAAAATGTGTGAACAGGGGCCTCACCTCTGACTCTGAGCTGTCCAATTCAGCCAAGGTTGGGGCTTTGAGGAGCTTCTTCCGAGGCACAGGCACCTGCTGTGCCGCACTTAACCCCTTTTCTTTTGTCTGTGATGTTAAACCTCCATTCACTACAGATGATTCCACAACATTCTTTGGAGATTCAGGGGTAGTTACATCTGGGAAAAGAAAGGCAAAAGTTTACCTTTTCTTGAGCCAACAAAGGTAACTGGTGTTGGAGGCACACACCAGGTGACAAGGCATTTCCATGTCACACAAATACAACACAGAGGCTTGATACAGTAACACCTTGCCTGTGTATAGGAAACATTTTTTTGTTAGATATTAATTGTCAGATTCAATTAAAGGGAACTGTAAAATGAATAATTATATATTCACATTTGTAGATTAGAATTCAGAGTTGGAAGAAATCCTACAGATAACTAACTCAGACTTCTTTATTTTCCAGATGAAGGAACAGAGGCTCAGAGAAGCAAGTTTTGCTTTACAGCCTCTAAGGATCTAAGCTTTATCAGGTGTATGCCTGTAAGATCTGAAAATGTTTTGGTTTAAAAATCAAAATAGCTGATAATCTATATTCATATAAACATATTTAATGTGAACAGAAAGAGGCTGGGATGCATTTCCTCTCATAAATCTGATTTAAATTGTTAAGATCTCAAATTTGGAGGGGAAGGCAATAAACAAATGAAAGAAAACGAGGCAGTCTACAGTATAGTATGATGCAGATTGGTTGGGTCTCTACTGCTACTTGTTCAACTCTGAGCAAGCTGACTACTTTCTGTTTCTTCACCTGTAATAATAGACCGTGTGGCTTGTTGTGAGGATTAAATGGAATAACTGCATATAAAATACTGTGCCCACTAGAGGCAGCACACAGTAAGTGTTAGCAATTATTAACACTGCTTTTTTTTTTTCTTTTGAGGCAGAGTCTTACTTTGTTGCCTGGGCTAGAGTGCCATGGCGTCAGCTTAGCTTACAGCAACCTCAAACTCCTGGGCTCAAGCAATCCTCCTGCCTCAGCCACCCTAGTAGCTGGGACTACAGGCATGCGCCACCATGCCTGGCTAATTTTTTGTATATATTTTTAGTTGGCCAATTAATTTCTTTCTATTTTTTAGTAGAGACGGGGTCTCGCTCTTGCTGAGGCTGGTTTCGAACTCCTGACCTCGAGCGATCCGCCCACCTCGGCCTCCCAGAGTGCTAGGATTACAGGCATGAGCCATCGCGCCTGGCCTTAACACTGCTTTTGATCTCCATTTTTGAGTAAGTAAACCAAGGCTCTGATTGATTTGAGTTGCAAGGTTGGTGTTATGCCAGAGCTGATGTGGGAATCCTTGTTAGGACTGATTCTAAAGGCCTGCTTTGTGGTACTAGAGCTTGGAATCCTCCAAGGAAAGTGGAACTCATTTTCTTTAGTACTTCAGATGAAGAGTTAAACATGGACTAGATTTAATAACTATAAAATTAGAGTATTTAAAAGTAAAAAAAAGCAGTCACTGCAAAATTTACTTTACTTTATTTACTTTACATAGACTTGTACAATGAATTGCTCTTTGCACATGGACAGTCTGTAAAGCTCCTGTAGTTGGGGTAAGGGGCACTCTAAGTACTAAACTGAAAAAGACAGGATTAATGCTCCTTTAGGAAGGGAAAGTATTGTAACGGAAGTTATTATAAAATACAGGAATGTTCTATTTATAATAGGTTTCCCCCTACCCGACAAATGATATTTACATGCCTGAAGTCTAAGAGGTAGAGTTCCAGGAAATATTGAGTATATAAGTGTGTTCTAGTACAGCTTTCCTTGGCATTATTTAAAAGAAGCATGCAAATTATTTCTTAGTGCAAATGATACAAATCTTATTTAATATTTATAATTTCTGCTTATTTTAAGAGATTGAGAAGGCCAGAGAACATGCCCCTGTGAACTGGAAGAAATCGGTTGAAAAAGAAAGAATGAAAGGAAAAGAAAGGGAAAGAAAAGAAAAGAGAAAACAGGAGGAGGGAAGGATAGAAGGAAGACAGCTGTCTATTAATCATTTATCATTTTAGGCAAAATTTTTAACAGAGAACTTGACAACACAATCATTTATTTTATTATTACCTTCCTAGGTATTAAGTAGCTAGAATAAATAAATGATTGGTAGTGGTGAGGAGTGCTGAAAGGGACAAATGGGAAAAAGCAGCAAGGTTTTATACAAATTATAAAGGTTAAAATCTTTAAATAAATCTTTGAAAAGGAGATGTAAGGAAAAGTATCTTAGAAAAGTATTTTTAAAGTTTTCTAGAAAAAAAAAGAGGAAGTTATTGGGCTAACTGATTCATTCTTATCCAAGAAAAAAGGTAGTTAAGTGTTTAAATATGGTCTTCAAGAGTATATTCTTAAACATCTTCTTCTACAGTATACTTTATACTTTTCCTATAGAATTATTCATATTATTATAGTAATCTTCTAAGAGAAAGCACAGATAGTTGAAATGCACACATCTTTCACCTCTCTTAGCCACCCACGGTCCAACAGAGGTTCCCACTGTTGACCTGGTAGCAGCTCACTCCCCAAATTGGAGGTATAGTAATGAGAAGAACACAACCAGCTTCCCATGCTGCCAAGCCAGAGTTTCCCTAAGAGAGGCACTGTATTCATAACACTGGCAGTGCAGAGAGGAACACTGAAACAGTTTTAATGGTTATATATTTTAATATGTTGCATAAAAATATAACTGCTGTATCAGATGCATGATTTTATAGATGCTATTGCTTAAGAAATTTTTAAGTCATTTATGGTAGATTAAAAATTTTAAATAGTACTGGTGGCACTTAAGGCTGTCAAAAATCATAAAGATGGCATATAAACTGAAGTTTAGGGAACACTGTCAAATGATGGTGGCTGCCTTGAGTTCAATGCAAGGGATTCGAGAAATTGTCCCATAGTTCTCTAATTGCCTGAACCCTGTGCTATGAGATTGATAACTGTCATTTTAGCTCATTTACTGAAACTACTGAAATAAACTGTACTAAATTTAAAACTTTGAGAAAAACAGAATTAATGAAAAATAGGTTACATAACAGTAAGGTTTCAGGATGATCTCCATATATAGGACTAAATATTGTTTATGATTTTATCTCTTATTACATATTTGTGAAAGACTTGTTGAATATATACGTGTGTGTGTGTGTGTGTGTGTGTGTGTGTATATATTTTTGAGACAAGGTCTGGCTCTGTCGCCCAGGCCCGAGTGCAGTGGTGCGATCATAGATCACTGTAACCTCAAACTCCTGGATTTAAGTGATCCTCCTGCCTCAGCCTCCGGAGTGGCTGGGGCTACAGGTGGGTGCCACAACACCTGGCTAATATTTTTAAATTTTTTTGTAGAGACAGGGTCTCCCTGTGTTGCCCAGGCTTGTCTCAAACTCCTGGCCACAATCGATCCGTCTGCCTCGGCCTCCCAAAGTATTGGGATTACAGGTGTGAGATACCACACCCGGTCTCAGTTGAACATATTTTTAAGCAGTTTGATTACTTATATTTTTATGTTAAATGGATAAATCCTCCTTATTACATCAATGAATCAAATAAGAAAATTAAACACTTGGATAGGCTTTGGATTTCTTCTTTATAAGATACCATTTGTTGAGAAAAAAATGGTGATGTTTATTTGTAAGCAAAATGTTTACAATGTGAAATATTTAGATATGGCTTTAGAAAGCACAAACTTTAGGTTCAGAACATAAAATACATACTCATGATATTAAATACTTCATGTAATAACTCTATGTGTGTCTGCTGCCTTATTTAGTGAGAGGAAATGTGACTAGAATACAGATTATATAGTTAATATTTGCAAAGAAAAAATAAATTATACTTATCATAAGAGATATTGAATGGATTAAGATTTTCACTAAGAATTAATATTTCTAAGATATATTTAAGCAGCAAAATATACTTCATTATATCTTATTCTACACTTAAGCTCAGAGTTATTATCTAGACTACATGTTTAAAATGTTTACTTATCAGTTTTTTCATTTTCAAACTCAGAAAATACACTCCCATCTTTGCACTTAAGTTACAAGAATAAATCAATATTTTCCATTTATAATTTGGGACATTTTAATTAATAGTCAAAATACAACAATGAAAAAAAGTAGCACAAGAAATCAAGAATGAAGCACTTGGAAATCATGAAGTACACTAAAGCACAAAATAAATTGTAGCAAATAACATGCAGTGAAACCAAGTAAAAATTCTTTGCTACTCTTTTACATCCAAGAGCTTTCTTCCCAACATAGGAGCTGTCATATATCCTATAAGAACACAGAACACACTTATCTATAAGCTGTGTGAGCATGCATACTGTCCAGATCAGCCACGTGTGCCTAATTTATATGAGCCAATAGTCAGTGTGTTTAAGTAGCCAACCACTCTCTTACAGTCCAACTGATGGAAACACCTTCAGTGGATCTTCAGAAGAGACAGAGTAACTGTATTGTACATTGCCAACTTTTGGAGATTAGTAGTAACTCATATGTTCCAAAATGTTTCTGAGTTTATTTTCCAGACCAAATTTTTTACAAGGTCACTCTGCAAATGGTTGATAAAATAAAAATTGCCAAATGGATAAAGAAAATAGAAAAAGCTCTTCAGTGATCAGTCAAAAATAATAAGTGAAGACTGTAAAATAGTAGAGTCATGCCTGAGACCTACAAAAATAAGAAAATTTAAAAATAATTGGGAACTAGTTTTGTAACTGGAAGATAATCAAGTAAATACTCATATACAGAATACATTAGAACCCTCTGGCTCTTTTAAATATAAATTTTTATGTAACATATGCCAACAATTTTCTCTTAAGAGGCATTCAATGGCATTTAATAGAAAATTCTGGAAAAAAATATGAGGGCCAACATCTTATCTCATTTTATATTCAAAACAGCAGCTTCCAAAATTAAAAATTCTAATATGCAAAATATTTTATTGGGATTAAGCTGGCTTTGAAAATTCACACATATATATTTAAATTTTCAGTTTAAAAAGGAGTGTGGGCCAGGCACAGTGGCTCATGCCTGTAACCCTAGCACTCTGGAAAGCTGAGGCGGGAGAATCTCTTGAGCTGAGGAGTTTGAGGTTGCTGTGAGCTAGGCTGACTCCACAGCACTCTAGCCTGGATGAGGAAGGCTGATTTTGCAGATCAAATTTAGTCACTAATAGTTATTCATTTCACTATTAATCTATGTCTATTTAATAAAAGGGGTCTATGCTTGTACTACAAACCCAGGGCACATAATTATATAATTACAACCCAAGCCATTACAATTCTCTTGTGTTTTTATACCTGTAAGCAGCATTTAGTCATTCGTGACTTGGCTCTATCTACTGAACACAATGATACAAAAGATGGCTCCTGCCCTTCAACTGAGGTGCTGCAGTCATCTGAAGTAGATAACCAATTTGAATTTAGCTACTTATATAACTAAATGCTTTAGAGAATAGGAAGTGGGAGTGTCAAAACTTTGTTTCTTAAACTTTTGTGTATTTTCTTAAGGCAAAGGGCTGTTTTAGACTTGAACATCATTGCTTTAGAAGAGTCCAGGGGAGTGTCAGCTACCGTAAGGATGGGCACCATATTCCATAACCATGAGTTCTTCCACAGTCCCCTGGGAGGCAACGGGCTTATTGTAGTTTTATATATTTCTTAAGTATATTGTTTTCAAATAAGAATGTTTTATTTTACTGACCACAGCTTAGAAGCAGCCTTTTAATTTTCTTTTTGACATATTTGAACAAACAAATGAATGAAATGTACTGACAGAAACCACAAAACCCACGTCGGGTGTGAAAGTGCTTTGTTTTTACCTGACAAGTCAAAACTGTAAGACATGCTAAGTGGCCGCGTTGCTGAAAGAAAGAAAACAAACAATAAAAAGAAAATAATTCAGCTGTTAGAATATATGGGGAGGAAAAAAAAGGGGGGACAGATTAAAGAAGACCATTAGTGGCACATCTCAGACTTTAAGGCAGAAGTTAGTAAATAAAAATCTGAAATACAATTCAAGAGTAAGAGTTTTAGATTCAATTACATCACTAAGACTTGAAATGGAGTACCAATAAAATGAAAGAATAGCTTTTTAAAGAACAAGTTAAAAATGAAAGCATGGTAAAGACACAAACATTTTAAAGAATCACACAATAGAATTTTTGACTTAAATATAAAATAGATCAAAAGCAAAAATAGCTTTGTTTTAAAACATGATTTTAGGGAACATACAAAATCTTTAAAATTTTAGAATAAATGTGTCCTTCAATAATTTTTGTCAGGATGAGAATTTGGTTCTCTAAATAAAAGTGAAGCATTTTATAAAAAAATCAGGAATTAGCAGCAGCACAATGTGCCAATAAACTCTCTATTGCAGGCAGTATACCCTATTATACTTTAAACAGTGGCCAGACTACCTGAGTTTGAATCTCAGCTCTGTCACTTACTAGCAGTGTGATCCTGGGTAAGTTACTTAACCTCTCTGTGTTTAAGTTACTTCATTTGTAAAATGGGCATAATGGTACCTAACTCATGAGATTGTTATAAAGATTAAATGACTTCATATAAAAAAACTGCTTAGAATCGCACTCGGCACATAGTAAAAGTTCATTACAGTAGCGTCCCCTTATCCTCAGTTTTGTTTTCCATGGTCTCAGTTACTGGTGGTCCAAAAATAATAAATGGAAAATTTCAGAAATAAACAATTCCTAAGTTTTAAATTGCATGCCTTCTGAGTACAGTTTTTCCATTTTATTATTGTTGTTAATCTTTTACTATGCCTAATTTATAAATTAAATTTTATCATAGGTATGTATGTATAGAAAAAAACCCAGCATATCTAGGGTTTGGTACTATCTGTGGTTTTAGGCATCGACTGGAGGTTTTGGGATATAACTCCCTTGGATAAGAGGGGACTACTATAATTATCATTTCTTAAGAATAAAATTATTATTTATTTCCTGTTGAAACAGTTTATTTTTAAAATTTATTACATATAATAAAAACACTAAATTATATACTTTAAATGAGTCAATTTTAGAGCATGTAAATACCATAAAACTCAATAAAGGCTGTTGCAAAGATTTGATGAATTTGGATATTCATAACAGTGAGAATTATCTATTTTCACTGTAGTCCAAAACTCTTACCAGTACCTCGATAATGATGTATCAAAGAGAAAAGATCTTTTCTGTGACCTAGGCTCAACCTTCCTTTTACTGTTTAGAAACTGCCACTTTAAACAATGAAGCACAGCACTTCAAATATGCAGCTGGTCATTCCTCCCTCACTCCTCCATAAAGCACAGTCTTCTTTCTCCATTTCAAAAACTAAATCCACCAGGAAGATTTTCCAAAATTGTTGAAGCCAAAGCAATCTCTCTGAGTATCTTTTGTCATATTATTTCTCCCATTCCTCTAAATCCTCTTCATATAAACAAGGCAGGATAATTTGAGAAATTAATTATTTCTCCTTGAAATTTTTTTGTCACCCTATTTCACAAAGTTGGCACCTTAGGTGAAACTTTGTTGCCACCAAAGACAACCTTGCCTTCCTGACTGGAGGCCTGAGGTCCTGGTGAGGACTGTGCCTAGGAGGGACAACAGGCACATTTGTGGTCAGAGAAGGACAGAACTACTGGTTTGCGAGTATAGGTTTATCAGACAGAACATCTCCCCAGCTGACGTTTTCCAGGGAAACAGCCTCTGGAGATCTAATATCCCAATTTAATGAAATGTAATTATCTCTCAATATTTTTAATATTTTTATTTTTAGCAGATTTTTAAAAGGAACAGTTTATATTTACAACCCCAACACTCAATATAGTATTTTTAAAAAATTATGGGAAGGAAGAGCTTTGACTTACATCTCAAACACATCTTAGCAAGATGTCGGAATCATATGCAGATGTTTTTAATTGCACTTATGTCAACAAAGGGGATGTACATCTTAGATACGGCAAATAAAGCAACTATTATTTAATAACCATACTTATTGTTTGAGGGTCAAGAAATAATATTTCAAATATTTTCATCCTAATGTATAAGTTATGATATAATTTTTAAACAGGGATTTTACTGTGTTTTAGTTGTCTTATAGGAAAGTGGCCAGAGATTTTGTGTTGAGAATAATTTTCCAATCATTCAAAAACCTGCATTTCTAAATTCATATGCTATGTACTTTAGATTTTCCTAGTTATGTATAACAAGTAAAATACTACATACTCTAAAAGCACTCTTCAATCTTCTCTAATACTTTCTTATTCTGCTCTTCTCTGGCACATCAATGTATCTTTTGAAATAAGACTCACTACTGCATAAGAAAGGGATGCGATTATTTCTTGGGAGATGAGGTTCACATCTTTCCCAAGCTCTTTCTATGTACCAGAAAGAGGACAACAATTGAAGATCATGACAATTAAGATGTTTAGAAACAAACAAAAAAATCATCAGAGACATGAACAAAGACTGATAAACAAGAATAGTAATCTCAGACTTACTAGGAAAAATGGAAATAGCTTTTGAAACAGTAGGGGAATAGGTAAATAAAACACAAATTGAGCCATCTGTTAGGAGATCATGTCCTTATAAATCATGTTCTGTGTCACATTTAATGACATAAGAAGATGTTTATGCCACATACAATGTTAAATGGAGAGAGCAAAATACCGTATATAGTTTACTGTCCTCATTTTGTACTGCTCAAGTAGATCCCCAGTGGACGCCTCTGGCTGTGGAAATCATGGGTAACATTTAAACTACTTAAACATTTAGAGGTATTTTACCCATTTCTGCAGTGGGTTTCTACTTGTAATTACATGGAGGAAGGAGGTTATAAAAATATTTAGAATTTTTCTTCAAGCTAATTCTGCCAACATTATCCTAATCAAACTCCATGAAGCAAAATTTTATACTGAGAACCAATGTATATCTGCAGAAAAAATGAGCCCAGATCCCTTACTTTCCAATTAAGATTTATGATCAGTTTGAGCTCAGAATTCTAGAAGTGAGACTCTCACAGAACATCACTTTCTATAATAGTGCAATTCTGGCTGTTGTGAAAAACCAACTTCCAAAGTGAAAATAAAATAAGACATATTTAACATTAAAATGATATTTAATTATTCTAAAGTAGGGTTCCCATTGGTTAGCATCTAAATATAATTTTTTAAAAGTGAAACTGAAGAATATGTATGTGACAAAGGCTTGCTGTGGGAGATGAATCACTGAGCTCCCAACCTACATACATAATGAGTGCGATGCGCACCCTCTGGGGGATGGACACGCTCGAAGCTCTGACTCTGGGGAGGTGAAGGGGGGGAAAGGCAATGAACGTAACCTAAACATTTATACCCCCCTAATATGCTGGAATAAAAGATAAAAAAAAGCTCCCAACAAAGAATAGTCCAGGTCCAGATGTTTTTTGTTTTGTTTTTCTTTTTTAAATTTTACAATATCACAGGGGTACAAATGCTATGGTCACATAGATTGCCTTTGCACTGCCTGAGTCAAAGCTACAAGCGTGCCCATTGCCCAGACAGCACCCACTGCACCCACTTGCCATCTCCTCCTTCCTGCTCCCACCCGCCCAACACCTGATGAATGTTACTACTATATGTGCACCTAAGTGTTGATCAGTTAATACCAATTTGATGGTGAGTACATGTGGTGCTTGTTTTTCCAGTCTTGTGATACTTCACTTAGTAGAATGGGCTCCAGCTCTATCCAGGATAATACAAGAGGTGCTAGATCACCATTGTTTTTTTGTGGCTGAGTAAAACTCCATGGTATACATATACCACATTTTATTAATCCACTCACGGATTGACGGGCACTTGGGTTATTGCCACATCTTTGCCATTGTGAATTGTGCTGCTATAAACATTCTAGCGCAGATGTCTTTTTTATAGAATGCGTTTTTTTCCTTTGGGTAGATGCCAGTAATGGGATTGCTGGATCTAATGGTAGTTCTACTTGTAGCTTTTTGAGGTATTTCCATATTACTTTCCACAGAAGTTGTCCTAGTTTACATTCCCATCAGCAGTATATGAGTGTTCTTATCTCTCTGCATCCATGCCAACATTTATTGTTTTGGGACTTTATGATAAAGGAGGCCATTCTCACTGGAGTTAAGTGATATCTCATTGTGGTTTTGATTTGCATTTCCCTGATGATTAGAGATGTTGAACATTTTATCATATGTTTGTTGGCCATTAGTCTATTTTCTTTTGAAAAGTTTCTGTTCATGTCCTTTGCCCATTTTTTCATGGGGTTGTTTGATTTTTTCTTGCTGATTTGCCTGAGTTCTTTATAGATTCTAGTTATCAGCCCCTTATTGGATGTATAGCATGCAAATATTTTCTCCCATTCTGTAGATTGTCTATTCACTCTAATGATTGCTTCCATGGCTGTGCAGAAGCTTTTTCATTTCACCAGGTCTCATTTATTTATTTTTGTTGTTGCTGTGATTGCTTTTGGGATCTTCTTCATAAATTCTTTGCGAAGAACCATGTCTATAAGAGTTTTTCCAACATTTTCTTCTAGAATTTTTATGGTTTCATGCCTTAGGTTTAAAAGTCTGTTATCTACCATGAGTTGATTTTTGTAAGAGGTGAGAGGAGGGGATCCTGCTTCAGTCTTCTACATGTGGCAATCCAGTTTTCCCAGCACCATTTAGTGAATAGCGATTCTTTTCCTCAGTGTTTGTTTTTGTCTACTTTGTCAAAGATCAGATGGCAATTTGAGGATGGTGTTATATCTGGATTCTCTGTATGTTCCATTGGTCTATGTCTCTGTTCTTGTACCATGACTGGGCTGTTTTGGTTACTATAGCCTTGTAGTATAAAGTCTGGTAAATTGATGCCTCCTAATTTGTTCTTTTTGCTTTGGCTATACAGGGTCTTCTCTGGTTCCATATGAAGCACAGAATTATTTTTTCTAGGTCTGTGAAAATTGATGTTGGTATTTTAATAAGGATTGCATCAAATCTGTAGATCACTTTGTGTAGTATAGACATTTTAACAATGTTGATTCTGCAAATCCATGAGCATGGTATGTTTTTCCATCTGTTTATGTCCTCTGTTATTTCCTTCCTCAGTGTTTCATAGTTCCCCCTGTAGTGTTCTCTCACCTCCTTAATTGAATATATTTATTTTCTTTGTTGCTACTGTGAAAGGTATTAAGTCTTTGATTTGGTTCTCAGCTTGACTCTTGTTGGCATATATGAATGCTACTGAATTGTATACACTGATTTTGTAACCTGAGACTCTGATGAATTTATTTATCAATTCCAGTAGTCTCTTGACAGAATCTTTGGGGTTTTCTAGATATAAGATCCTATTGTCAGCAAAAAGCAAAAGTTTGACCTCTTCTGTTCCCGTTTGGATACTCTTGATTTCCTTCTGTTGTCTGATTGCTCTGGCTAGGACTTCCAGCACTATGTTGAATGGAAGTGGTGGTTGAGAGCAGTCTTGTCTGGTTTCAGTTCTAAGCATGAGTGCTTTCAATTTTTCCCCATTCAGTATGATGTTGGTTGTGAGTTTGTTGTATATGGCTTTTGTCATTTTGAGGTATGTCCTGTCTATGCCTATTTTGTTAAGTGTTCTTATCATAAAAGGGTGCTGAATTTTGTAAAATGCTTTATCTGTGTCAACTGAGAGAATCATATGGTCTTTGTTTTTACTTCTATTTATGTGGTGAATTACATTTATAGATTTATGTATATTGAACCATCCCTGCATCTCTGGGATGAAGACCACTTGGTCGTGATGGATTATTTTTTTGATGATCATATGAATTCAGTTTGCTAGGATTTTATTGAGAATTTTTACATCTATATCCCTAAGGGATATTGGTCTGTAGTTTTCTTTTGTTGTTAAGTCCTTTCCTGGCTTTGGTATCAAGGTGATGTTGGCTTTGTAAAATGTGTTGGGTAGGATTCATTCCTTCTTGATGTTATGGAGTAATTTCTACAGGATAGGTACCAGTTCTTCTTTGAAGGTCTGGTAAAATTCAGATGTGAAACCATATGGTCTAGGACTTTTTCTTACTTTTTTTGGAAGACTTTTTATTGCTGCTTCAATTTCATTACTTGATATTGGTCTGTTCAGGAATTCTACTTTATTTGTCCATTTCCTCCACGTTTTCAAGTTTATGTGCATGAAGATTTTTATAGTATTTAGAGATGATGTTTTGTATTTCCATGGTATCAGTTATAATTTCTCCTTTTTCATTCCTGATTGAGCTTATTAGACTTCTTTCTTTTCTGATTCTGTTTAATCTAGCAAGAGGCCTGTCAATTTCATCTTTTCAAAGAACCAACTTTTGGTTTCATTAATCTTCTGTATGGTTCCTTTGTTATTGATTTCGTTTAGTTCTGCTCCGATCTTGGTTATTTTTTTTTTTCTTCTGCTAGGTTTAGGATTGATTTGCTCATCCTTTTCCAGTTTCTTGAGATGATTCATTAGATTATTGATTTGTGATCTTTCTGTCTTTTGGATGTAGGCATTTTATGGCTATGAATTTTCCTCTCAGGACTGCTTTAGCTGTATCCCACAGATTTTGATAACTTGTGTCCCCTTTATCATTTAGTTCACAGAATCTTTTGATTTCTATCTTAATTTACTCCTTGATCTATCATTCAGCAGTATGTTGTTTAGTTTTCATGACTTTGTGTAGAGATGAGTGTTTCTGTTGTAATTGATTTCTAATTTTATTCCACTGTGGTCTGAGAAGATGCCTGGTATAATTTCTATTTTTTAAGCTTGTTGAGACACATTTTGGTGCCTAGGATGTAATCAATCTTAGAGAATGTCCCATGAGCTGATGAGAACGTATATTCAGTGGTTTTTAGGTAGAATGCTCTATAGATGTCTGTTAGGCTCATTTGTTCTAGAGTTCTGTTTAAGTCCATTGTTTCTTTGTTTATTTTCTATTTGGAGGATCTGTCCTTTCTGTCAGAGGGGTGTTGAAATCCTAGCTATTATGGTGTTACTGTTTATCATTTTGTTTAGATCAAGTAGGATTTGCTTTATGAATCTGGGTGCACCTGTGTTAGGTGAGTAAATATTTAGAATTGCTATGTCTTCTTGTTGAATTGTTTCCTGTACCATTACATAATGACCATCTTTCTGTTTCATTACTTTTGTTGAAGACTATGTTATCTGATATGAGAACTGCTATACCAGCTTTCTTTTGGTTTCATTTGTATAGAATATTGTTTTCTGTCTCTTCACCTTGTATCCTACAAAACTAAGTTTCGTATATGAGGGGGAAATAATGACTTTCTCAGACAAGCAAACACTGAGGAAGTTTGTGAAGACAAGACCTGCCCTGCAGGCAGTACTCAAAACTGCATTATATACACAGTAGCACAATAGACACCCACCAGTGTAAAATTACCCAAAAGCCAAAGGTCAAAGCCCAGACACCACAATGGCTCAAGAGCTAAAACAAAGCAACAAGCTTCTACTCAACAGGATGAACAGAAATCTACCCCACTTATCAATCCTTTCAATAAATGTGAATGGCTTGAACTGCCCACTGAAGAGACATAGGCTGGCTGAATGGATTAAAAAATATAAGCCAAATATCTGCTGTCTCCAAAAAACACATGTAACCCACAAAAACTCATTCAGATATCTTCACTGGTGAATTTGGCTCAAACACTGAAAGAAGAATTAGTGCCAATCCATCTCAAACTCTTCCAAGACACTGAAGAGGGGGGAATACTTCTAAACTCATTGTATGAGGCCTGCATTATTCTGATACCAAAGCCAGACAAAGACAAAGCAAAAAAAAAAACTACAGACTATTATCTTTGATGAATACAGATGGAAAATCCTCAACAAAATACTAGTGTAAAAATAAGTAATTAAAAGTCTATGCTGGGCTGGCTTTAGCTCAGTGGTTCCTTCAACAGTGTTTTAACAACCTCTTTGCAGAGCCAGAGTGGTTTGAGCTCTCTCCAGCCCTTAAAAAAAAAAAAAAAAAAAAAAAAAAAGTCTATGCTGTTGGAACTTTAAAATATTTTGAGCCTAAGGGAATGTTATTATGGGACCTGGGTCACAGAAACAGGCAGCTGAAATCTATATATATATATATATATTTTTTATCATAGATTAGCCTTTTCCTTACCTACACTGTTTTGTAAAATATTGTAAATGACTAAAGGGCACTCTTCCCTTTCCACTGCTGTCTTCCCTTTCCACTGCTGATCTTCATTATAGATTAACTTCCCCTTTTCCTTTCTCACACAAAGGCTCCATGACCATCACATTGTCCAAGATGGGATGTTAAGTACATTCTTTTAAATTGGAAAGGAAATGAAAATAAGCTGTAGAGAAAAGAGAACAAACTACAACTAATTGAACTATTCTTACACATAAACCAGCCTTGTATAGAAAAATGTTACAATCCAGCTGGGTGCAATGGTTCATGCCTGTAGTCCCAGCATTTTGGGAGGCCAAAGTGGGAGGATTGCTTGAGCCCAGAAATTTGAGACCGGCCTGAGCAACACTGCAAGACCCTATCTCTACAAAAATTTTTTTCAAAAATTAGTTGGGTGTGGTGGCATGCACCTGTAGTCCCAGCTACTAGGGAGGCTAAAGCAAGACGATCATTTGAGCCCAGGAGTTTGGGGTTGCAGTGAGTGAGCTATGATGATGCCACTGTAGTCCAGCCTAGAAGACAGAGTGAGACTCTGTCTCAAAAAAAAAGCTATAATCATACTAAGTTTCTTTGTTTTCTGCCTATATAAGTAAGATCTCAACCTTTAACTTCAGTATAATAACCCCATTTCTCTGGAGCCTGTATTTTGGAATGGTCATTCCTAGCCTTTTGTTTGAATAAACTCTTTAACTGGATTTTAATCCTTTAGATTATTTCAGGTTGACATTAGCAAACTGAATCCAACAGCACATTAAAAAGATCACACACCATGACAGAGTGGGATTTCTCCCTGAGATGTAAGGATGGCTTAATATATGAAAATCAATTAGTGTGATACACCATATTAAGAGAATAAAGAATTAAAAAAACCCATGACCATTTCAAAAGAGGCAGATAAGTATTTGACAAAATCTAATACCCTTTCATAATAAATACATATATGAAAAGCCCACAGCTAACATCATACTCTACAGGGAAAAACTGAAAGCTATTCCTCTAAGATCAGGAACAAAGCAAGGATGACCACTTCTATATTCAACATAGTACTGGGAGTTTTATCCACAGCAATTAGGGAAGAAAAAGAAGAAACAAACAAACAGGACATAAAAGGCATCCAACTGAAAAGGAAGTGATAAAATTGTCCCTGTTTGCAGATGACATGATCTTATATATAGAAAACCCTAAAGACTCAATAAAAAAAATGTTAGAGCTAATAAACAAATTCAGTAAAGTTGCAGGATACAAAATCAACTACAAAATCTGCTGCATTTAAATACACTAACAACAAATTATCTGAAAAGGAAATAAGGAAAGCAATCCTATTGATCATAGTACCAAAAAGAATAAAATACCTAGGAATAAACTTGACTAAGGAGGTAAAAAGATTTGTATAGAGAAAACTATTAATACAAGACACAAACAAATAGACATCCCACATTCATGGGTTGAAAGACTTATTGTTAAAATGTGCATACTACCCAAAGCTATATACAAATTGAATGCAATCCCATGAAAATTCTAGTGGGTTTTTTTGGTACATAAATAGAAAAAGCAATCCTAAAATTCATATGAAACCACAAAAGATGATGAATAGCCAATCAATCTTGAGAAAGAAGAACAAAGCTAGAGGTATGACATTTTCTGATGTTAGAATATATTACAAAGTTAGAGTAATTAAAACAGTATGGTACTGGCACACAGAGAGACAGACCAATAGAAGAGAAAAGAGACGCCAGAAATAAACTCATGCATATATGGTCAAGGGCTCTTGACCAAGGGTGCCAAGAACACACAATGGAGAAAGTATAGTCTCTTCAACAAATGGTGATGGGAAAATTGGATATCCACATGCAAAAGAATAAATTGAACCCTTATCTTATACCAACTCAAAATGGATTAAAAACTTAAACATAAGATCTGAAAGTGTAAAACTTCTATAAGAAAACATAGGGAAAAGGCTTCATGACATTGGTCTTGGCAATGATTTCATGGACATGACACCAAAAGTACAGGCAACAAAAACATAATAAAACAAAATAACAAAACATAAACAAAAAATAAACAAATCAGTCTACATCAAACTAAAAAGCTTCTGCTCAGCAAAGGAAATAATCAACAGAGCAAAAAGGCAACCCACTGTATGTGAGAAAGTATTTGTAGACCAGACATACAAAGGGGATTAATATCCAAAATATATAATGAACTTCTATAACTCAATAGTAAAAAAAAAATATAACCTGATTAAGAAAGGACCTAAACATACATTTTCCCAAAGAAGACTTACAAGTGGTCAACAGGTATATGAAAAAATACTCAAGGTCATTAATCATCAGAGAAATTAAAATCAAAATCACAGTATGATAGCATCTTATACCTGTCAGGATGGTTATTATAAAAAAAAAACACCAAAAGACAACAAGTGTCGACAGTGTGAAGGAACCAAACCCTTGTACACTACAGGTGAGAATGCAAAATGATGCAGCTGCTATGGAAAAGAGTATGGAGATCCCCCCCAAAATTAAAAATACAACGACCATATGATCCCGTAATCTCATTTCTAGGTATATATCCCAAAAAATAGAAATCAGAATCTTGAAGACATATAAGCTTGCCTGTATTCACTGCAGCACTGGTTCATAATAGCCAAGAGGTGGAAACAACCTAAGTATCATTGACAGATGAATGGATAGAGACACTGTGGTATATATACACAATGGAATATTATTTAGCCTCATAAAGGAAGGAGATTCTTCAAAATGCAACAACATGGATGAACCTTCAGGACATTATGTTAAGTGAAATAAGCCAGTCACAGAAAGACAAATACTGCAGATTCCACTTATATAAGGTATCTAAAATAGCCAAATTCATAGAATTAAAGAGTAGAATGTTGGTTGCCAGGGGCTGGGGGGTAAAGAGAATGGGGAGTTACTAATCCACGGGTTTAAGATAAATGTCAATCATACAAAATGAATAAATAAGCTCCAGAGTTCTGCTGTACAACACTGTACCTATAATCAACAAAAATGTATTGTACACTTAACATTTGTTAAGAGGGTAGACCTCATGTTAAGTGTTTTTACCACAATTTTAAAAAAAGGTTCGGTATGACACTTAGGTGCAAGGGCAGTGTCCCCTTGACTGCTTAAAAGTCCTGCTAATCTTTCTGTTACACTTTCTTAAGTGACCTCACTTAAAGCCATTCTGATCGGCTGTTGTAAATGTTCATTTATATCTCTTACAATATGAACGCACATGGTACTTCAGAGCCACTACTGTGGAAGCATTTTCTGAGCAGGGACTATGCCTTATTCATCTCTGTATTCCCAGTCGCTGGCAAAGCGATGAATAGATAGTAAATGTTCAAAAAACTGTTGGAAAAATTAAGGAACTGGATGTCAAATATCAATTCAAATCATACAAGCACATTATACCTATCTTATTTCTTTCTATAGAATATTCTTTTGGTACATGAAAGTTTACAATCTCTAAGCCTAATTACTCTCTACTCACATAAATCATAAAGCTTACTTTTCTCAGAGTAATATATTTGTTTTACCTTATAGTTTTGTTAAAATCTTTTCTATTAATCCCATTACTTTGTACGGTGTAGCAAATTTTTAAAATACAGTCATAAACTATCTATCTACAGTAGTTTATGTAGATTATACAGTACCGTTTTCTTATTTTTCCAAATTGTTCGTACCCTTTTGAGGCTATGGACCTTTTAGGAATATAAGGAAAGCTATGGACTCCTTCTTCAAAAAAACACACATGAATACATTTTGTGAAATATGCAAATTTTTTTATATTTCAGAGGATGCACAGATGCTCCTCAGACTAACTCAAGGACTCTCACGAAAAGAACTCTTGGTTTGCATGACTTGTATGTTTTGGCTCATAATTTATATAAATGCTCATTTTGATCTGTCACTTAGCATGCTTTAAACATCATTTTGAAGAGAGAAAACTTGCTGCCAAAATAAGCAGAGAGGAATCAATTGATATAATCATGAATACTCTGTAGCTTTGTAACAAGAAGGCACATTTAATTATTTCAGCACATATAACAGTAGTTTGTACAGCCCAGCGCTGTACTAGAGACACAAGACCAAACAAGACAGACATGGGCCCTGCAATCACAAAGCTCACACTGCAACAGAAGGGCCAGGATCAAACAAGGAAAATCAACATGGATTGGTTGAAAAGTTCAAGACTGCAAGCAGGGAGGACAGACAGAAGGCTGATGTGGTAGATAGGAACAGATGGCAGCACCGGTTAAGTTATAGTGGCTGTTGGGCTGAAAGAGTGGAAGACTAAAAAGATCTAGAGGAAGTACAATCACCAAGGCTTGGCAATCATGCAGGAGGTCAAAGATTATGCTGAGGTTTCTGTCTTGGGGAAACAGAATGAGATTGTTTGGTGTGAGAGAATATGAGTTCACTTGTTGACATGTTGGGTTTGTCTTGCTTATGGGATATGAGGGGGCCCTTTCTAGCAGATAGCTGGATGTACAAGTTTGAACTTTTAAAGATGTGCATTATAGACAGGGAACTGGAAGGTAGCCAGAAACCACCACCATGGAAGAGGGTGTGGTGGCTCATGGAGAAGAGAACCCAGGACAGAAACTTTAAAGACCATGAAGAGTCTGAAGGAGGCAGAAAAAGAGGTCAGAGGAGAAAACTAGCAGAGTATGATGTCACAGAACTGGTTCCTTTCCTGCTCAGGTAACACTATAATCTATTTTCCTAAAGGAAATTTCTGTGAATTCTTCGGGCATATTTAATTGTGTAAATTGGAAGAGAGCCATATAAACAAAAATGTTTACAAAAATCTTATAATATGATCTTGCTGTAAATCAGTATATGCTTATATGTATTAAAAAATTAAAAATAATAAATATAAAGAAAATTTAGGAATAAGTTAAATATCAGATAATAATTGACAATTTCATCACAACACCATATCATTAAATCCATAATTAAGATGATAGGCCGGGTGTGGTGGCTCACGCCTATAATCCTAGCACTCTGGGAGGCTGAGGTGGGAGGATTGCTCAAGGTCAGGAGTTCGAAACCAGCCTGAGCAAGAGCGAGACGCCGTTTCTACTAAAATAGAAAGAAATTAATTGGACAGTTAAAAATATATAGAAAAAATTAGCCGGGCATGGTGGCGCATGCCTGTAGTCCCAGCTACTCGGGAGGCTGAGGCAGTAGGATCGCTTGAGCCCAGGAGTTTGAGGTTGCTGTGAGCTAGGCTGATGCCATGGCACTCTAGCCCAGGCAAGAGAGTGACACTCTGACTAAAAAAAAAAAAAAAAAAAAAAGATAGAAACATAAGGTAAAACTATGTGTATCTATATTTTTAAAATGCAATACCTTATCTTTGTATATACATTATAATTTATAAAGTATTTCTACCATAATCCTATTTAATTCTTACATAAAAGCCAGAATGTAGGTAAGAAGAAAATTTTCTTTTCTTTTTCTTTGAGACAGAGTTGCCCACTCTGTTGCCTAGGCTAGAGTGCAGTGGTATCATCATAGCTCAATGCAACCTCAAACTCCTGGGTGCAAAGCAATCCTCCTGCCTCAGTTTCCTGAATAGCTGACACTATAGGTTGCGACACCACACCTGGCTAATTTCTCTCCTTTTTGTAGAGATGAGATGTCGCTATGTTGCTCAGGCTGGTCTCAAACTCTTAGCCTAAAGCAAGCTCCCCGCCTTGGCCTCTCAAAGTGCTGGGATTACAGGTGTGAGCCACTATGCCTGGCTGGTAAGAGGAATTTTTTTACTCTTTCTGCCAATGAAGCAAACGATGCCCAGAGAGGTGAAGAGACTCTCCTAAAGCCTCAGTCTAGAAACGGGCAGAGCTCTCTCCATTATGTTACGATGCTCTTGTATAGTTCAGTATCAGATGGGGAAAGAATTTCCTATTCTATGAATTTCGTGTGTAAACTTCAAGTAAGTGTGAGAGAGACAGTGTGTGTGTGTGTGTATGACTGAGAACAAGTGAGTGAGAGAGCGAAAGAGAGAGAGAGAGAGAGAAATGAACAAGGAATGAAAGCTCCATGGATCATCTTTACTTTGTGCCATTATTTTCATGGGGCTGGCTGTAAAAAGACACTTTCCCAATGGATGACTCTAGACCGAGAGTGCAGGAAGCAGTGTACTCACATAATTTGTTACGTCTAATCTCCTCTGGTGAGACAGGGCGCAGCTTTCTTTCTGCTTTAATTTCTTCTAATATTCTTTCATGGAGGCTCCGTGGCCGTGGTGGGGTTGGTTTCAGTTTTCTGGCTGAGGCCTTGGGGAAAAAAAGCACAATGGCTAGAGACTTGAATATTTGTCCTTAAGTAATTTTTACTGAAGTCCACTCATACAGTATAGTATTATGTATTGTCCATTCATATAGTACAGTTATAATCAGTTTCAATGATTATAACATTGCTTGATAAAAGACTATTTTCAAGTAATTAAATATCAAGATTCCTAAAGCAATAGGGAGATTATTGGATTTCATAGCAATTTAGTCATAGATGTTCAATTAATTTTACTTTATGTATTTGTTTAGAGACGGGGTCTCATTATGTTGCCTAGGCTGGAATACGGTGGCTATTATTTACAGGTGCAATCGTAGCTCACTGCAGCCTTAAACTCTCAGGATCAAATGATCTCCTATCTCAGTCTCCCTAGTAGCTGGGACTATAGGTGTGTGCCACTGTGCCAACCTCGCTCAACTAATTCTCAGGAGTCAGTTTTGTTAAAGTTATAATTATATTCCCTATATGCTAGCATGACAGGCAATCAATTGCAATGCAAGCTATGCTTTATCTATTACTATTACTCTTTCGAAACTAACATTTTTTAGTAATTCACTGTAACCTTCTTAGATTATTATCTTCATTCTATAGTTGAGGAAATCAGGACTTAGGGAAGCTGATTAACTCCCTCAGAGACACGTGGTTGCTAAATTGTGGAGTTAGTATGCAAATCCAGGTTCATGTGATTCTATGTTCTTTCTGTTCTCCTATGACCTCCATTCCTAAAATCATCTCTAGCTGGCCTGTTTCTCTTTTTTAAGTTTTTAATTTTATTTTTCCTTATTTCCCAGAATAAGGGAAAAATCTTTCCCTTCTCTTAAAAAGATTTATAAAAAGGATCATTAATTTTGCTTTAGCTATACCTAAGTGGGAAATACCATTATCTTTATAGTTACTTTTATGTATATAGGTTTGAGAACCTTTGGTGAGTGCTAGCTATTGAGCTGGGGGAAAAAGAAGTGAAGAACAGAGGGAACACAAATCAACATTCAAACAGATTAGAATATTCTGACTCCATGGTTATTAGAAAGAACCCTGTTAACAGAGGAAGATAATTCACATAAAAGTGGATATACAGTAAAGTGGACTGATTATAAAATAGTGACAATATGACAATTTAATAAAGGAGGGGTGGTAGCACTAAAAAGTAAATTGGAAGGGCAATCCACACCAGGAACTACCCAGTATTTATTTAGCTAAGAGTAAAGGAAGCATATGGCAAGATTTTGCACCACGACCCAGGTTGTTTTGAGTAAAAACATCCTAAAACAGCCTTGTATTGAATAGTTTTAAGTATTTTTCTGTGACTTAAGAATATAATTTATATTTGGGATTCATCATTAGAATAAAATTTCAGTGTAAAAACTTAAACACTTAGAAAAATTGAGTTCTGGAGATGACAACCTAGAGGAGAATAATTCATTGTGATGTCTCTGATCAAGAGTAATATGTCAAATTACTTACCGGATTTAAAGGAGGTCTTGATCTGATGAAGTCGAGGATGATTTCATGAGCACTCTTTTTTAGCCGAGGGGGAATATCACCATTCACCTAAAAGGAGACAAAAAGTAGAAGATTCATGTGACTATAGGATTATTATTCTGAGTTTCTAGGTATAGCTGTCACATGTCAAACATGTCACATAATTAGATAAGTGTAATCTGGCTCTACCAAGGATGCATCTCAAATCAATAAAGTGGGAAGTAAATGGCTGTTTGATTCAGAGCAAAAATAACCATGTGGAATTGAAAAAAATCCAAGTTTACTTTAGCTCTACCATTTTGGGAAATTGTGTGAAACACACTCTTTCCAGCAAAAAGTTTCTAAAATTATGAATGCAAATGGAATAATACTTGTGCTTGTTAAGTATTTTATAATTTAAAAAGCCTTTCACCTTTTATTTTCATCCTTGTAAAAAACCTAGGTAACAGGAAGGACTGGTGACATCATTCACATTTTGTAAATAAAATGGAGCACAGAGTAGAGGATACCCACCTACAGATGTCATAGGTAGAAGAGTTATTGTGGAGCACTGGTCTGTCTCTCACTTCTACTTTAATGTCCTCCCTTTTTTAAAGCAGTGTGTTAAAACAATTTTTTTAGGACTATTAAAAAAAAAACCCAGAAACCCACAAAAGATAACAACCTAAACTTATATTCTGACCACCCAGAAGACACAGTTGTGACCATTTTGTTATATTTGTTTCCCAGTCTTGTTTGAACAAAATAGAACCTCAACTTCCACTCCTAGGCTCAGTGCCCTCCCCAGATGCGACCCCTCTGTCCAAGTTCAGAGCGCATGACAAGCCTGCTGGGGCCTATCGAACATCCACTCCCCTCTTCTTCCTGGTGCCTGCCTCCCCACCCTGCACTCACACCCCCAGTTCTGAATGAGGGCAGGATGGCCCTATGGCAAGCTTTAGGAACAATCACTTCTTGAGGCAAGCCATGCATGTGGCTATTAGTACTTGGTTTAAGGAGGACATGTGACCTAGAACTGTAGGCACCACCCCCAACCTATGGATTTCATGTTATATAAGATTTTTTTAAAAATTCCTCATTGCATGAAACAATTTAATCAGACTTTTCTAATACCTACTATTCTACAGAATAGAATAGAATAATGCATATCTTTCTAGCTAATTTTCATATACTTTAATGTTCTTTCCATCACATCAGGATTGAGAGAATAGATTAGATGAAGCCAAGATTATAAATTCCATTTCCAAAACAAGAACATTAACTTAGGCTTTTTCAGTAGTCAGAAGGTATATCCTGGTTCCTAGCTACAAACATGGGTCAGTGCTCACCAGAGAGATGGCAGGCCCATATGAAAGTCAGTCAGTACAGGTTGAGTGTCCTTTAACCAAAATGCTTAGGACCAGAAATGTTTTGGATTTTGGATTTTTTTGAGATTTTGAAATATTTATACTTATACAAAAATCCAAAACCTGAAAGAACATTTCCTTTAAGTGTCATGTTGGTGCTCAAAAAGTTTTAGATTTTGGAGCATTTCTGATCTTCAGATTTAGGATGCTCAACCTGTATAAGGAAAAGTGGCTGTGTGAAAATCCGTTCTGCTGTTGGGTCAGTGAAGTTATTTTCATATAAATACACAACCCTTCCTAAAATAAGCCCTCTGAACTGATGGGGAATGATGCTTGGATGAACACAAATAGTAGACCCATAAGTAAATAAGATCAGTTATAGAAACATGATCTTACTTTTGAGCCATAATAAACAAAAAAACTTTTAATACACAAAATGATCCCCTTTGAACATTTAAAAATACCTACCTTGAATTTAATCTTGTTTCTGAAATAAACTTTTTTTTTTTTTTTTGACCTTAAAAATGGCTTTTATTGACAGGGGAGAGGCATGGTTGAATGGGGAGCAAATGGGAAGCGGCTCTTTGTAATGGGGCGGGAGGCGGGGGCGGCTGCAGGCTTCTGAGCAGCTCCTTGGGGCTGTTCCACCCCTGCCGTTGCCGTTCCCAGTCCCCTCTTGCCCTCTCGCCTCCACCCGGGGCTGTTGGGCTGTTCGGGGGTCCCAGGAAGTGAGGGGTGTGAGTGTTCATTGGCCCACACGGGAAAGGGAGGCTCTGGAGGTACAGGGCTAGGGGTCCACTAAGACCCTGGCATCCTCCCAGCCTGCAGAGGGCCGTCCTCCATGCCGGGAAGTGCCAGGCGTGTGGGGGTGAGCACACCCCAAGATGTGCCCCTACCGCACCTGCACACAGGTGAGCTGCGGGCACACACACACACACACAACCAGGCTGTGCACACACAGGTGCACGAGCTGTGCCGATGCGTCCACAGAGCCACGCGCAGGACACATCTGCACACACACGTATCTTGGGTGCAGCTCATGCATGTGCACAAACATACATGGTGACGCGAGCCGGACCCCTCCCCCAAGACCGTGTTCCAAGCAGAGCCTGTGGACAAAACAGGTCGGAGGCTCGGGGGTCCCAGGAAGTGAGGGGCGTGAGTGTTCATTGGCCCACACGGGAAAGGGAGGCTCTGGAGTCACAGGGCTAGGGGTCCACTAAGACCCTGGCATCCTCCCAGCCAGGGTCTTTAACGCCCTTTAACTGGGCGTCAGTTAAAGGCGAGGTGTTGGGCTGACGGTGGTTAAGTCAAGGATGGGAAGGTGCTGGAAGAAGTGGCTGAGACGTTCCTGTCAGTACCGGGCACAGGACAAGGGGCACGCCCACCAGCCACCTGCCCAGGCTGCCCTGCCCTCACCCCCGATCACCTCCGCCGGGCAATACCCAGGTTCCACTTGGCTCAGTGTGAACAGAGGGGCTGACTCTTCAGGAGCCCTGTAGGGGCGGGGCCCTCGGGCTAGACCCCTCCAGTCCAGCTTCTCAGCTTCAGAGAGAGAAACTGAGGCCCGGCCTTCTACACCGGAGAGCACACCTCTGCTCCTATTCCTTGACCCAAAAGCTCTTTCTGTTTTTTTTTTTTTTGAGACAGAGTCTCACTCTGTAGCCTGGGCTAGAGTGCCGTGGCATTAGCCTCGCTCACAGCAACTTCAAACTCCTGGGCTCAAGCGATCCTCCTGCCTCAGCCTCCCGAGTAGCTAGGACTAACAGGCACGCGCCACCACGCCCAGCTAATTTTATATATATATATTTTAGTTGGCCAATTAATTTTCTTTCTAATTTTGGTAGAGACAGGGTCTCACTCTTGCTCAGGCTGGTCTCGAACTCCTGACCTTGAGCGATCCTCCCACCTCGGCCTCCCAGAGTGCTAGGATTAGAGGCGTGAGCCACCGCGCCCGGCCAAAAGCTCTTTCTTGTGTCTCCCTAATCACCCCAGACTCACGCACACCACCCGGCCTGGGGCCCCCACACGGCAAAGAAGCAGCCCCTGTCCCGCCAGCTCCTCCCTACCTCCCACACCGAGGTAGGAGGGAGGGATCTCAAGTCCAGGCTCAGCCTGTGAGGAAGACCCCAGTGGCCTCCTTAGAAAAGAATGGAGGGCTGGTCTTGTGCCGTGATCATAGATTTGTTGAAGGGGGCTGCCCACCCTGTGCGAGACCCCCCGCTTTATGCATGCGGAGGGCACTCGTGAGCAAGCGTTGCTCTCAGTGTGGCCGAGTCGTACAGTTGGCCAGGCTGTGCACTGAACCACAGGTGTGCCATTCCCACGATGAACATGAGAAGGGCCCCCCCCCGCGGAGTTGTGCAGTGCGGCGGCAGCCCTGCCATCCCCCGCTCCTCTGGGCACCCGTCCCCAGCTGGGTCGCTGGCGCACCATGCCGGGGAGATGGGAATCGCGGGGGACTCTTCTTGGAGCTCACGCGGGGACTTTGGTGCACGAGGAGGCGGCTGAGGCCACTGACCCAGGACGGGCGTCGCGCTGTGGTGGAGAGGGTGGGCCCAGGCTCCTTCTGGTCCCTCCCTGACACTTGTCCGCGCTAGAACCTTCCTTTCTCGGGGCCCAGGCGCTCTGACCCATAAGGCGGACACGGGGGTGTCCCCGTGGGACTGGCCGCGGGTTGTACGTGGAAGTCGGCTCGCTCTCCTCTCTCGGGGAGGACAAGCTCCTCACGTGTGGATTTCTGGCTCCGGCTAAGCCGGGAGCCCTTCTGCCCAGCCGGGACGGGCGGCCACCCCGACCTTCGGTGCTTCCTTCAGAGGCTGCGGGGGCCAGACTGGACCCTCTCCTCGGTGGTCGACGCCTGGTGAGCCCTTCCCAGGGAGGGTGCCACGGAGCGTCTGGGCCACAAGAAGTCCCGGGACCGTGTCCCTCCCGCAGGACTGGGGCGCTCTTACGGCCCTGGCCAGCCGAGGGGGTCCTGACGCAGCGGTGCGTGAGACAGGGCAGCGCGGCGCTCAAGCGGACGCTCAGTTTCTGCCCCGTGGTGACATGTTTCCGCCCACACCCTGCTGGCCAGGTCCCTGCTGGGGACCTGGAGTGGGACCCTCCCCTGGCCAGCAGTGAGGCACCTTCCCTGAGCAGAATGCATCCTGGAGCTATTTTAACAGACAATCCTATCGAAACACAACTTCCTTTTTTTTTTGAGACAGAGTTGTCTCAGACTCTGTTGCCCGGGCTAGAGTGCCGTGGTGTCAGCCTCGCTCACAGCAACCTCACACTCCTGGGCTCAAGCGATCCTCCTGCCTCAGCCTCCCGAGTAGCTGGGACTACAGGCATGCACCACCATGCCCGGCTAATTTTTTCTATATATTTTTAGTTGTTTGGCTAATTTCTTTCTATTTTTAGTAGAGACAGGGGTCTCGCTCTTGCTCAGGCTGGGCTCGAACTCCTGAGCTCAAGCGATCCTCCCGTCTCGGCCTCCCAGGGTGCTAGGATGACAGGCGTGAGCCACCGCGCCCGGCCGGGGATGTGTGTGTTAATTGGCCCCTAAGACGTACTTAGCAGCCCCCTCACGGCCCGTGTGTCCTGCCAGGAGGCCCCTCAGTCTTGGGTGTCATAGGTGACCGGCTCCTGCCGGCCCAGGGCACCTGCACTCTCCTGTTTGTTCTGCCCGTTCTTGCTGGGGAAGGTGGGGTCCTGCCCCCTCCCCTCGTGACTGGGCTTCGGGGGGTCAGAGGTCGTTACCCGGGGGAGGGGGGACTCCTCAAGTGCCACCGGATGGCAGGAAAGTAAAAGCCGTGATTTAGAGTCAGCCTCCACTCCACGAAGGGCTCCCTTAGCCGGCGACGTTCGGCTAATGAACCCCGGGCAGATTCATGGCCGTGTGAGAAGCCGACGGAGGCCTCACTCCTCGGAGACGAGCGGCATAAATCTTTGTTTTTAATGTCTAATGATATGTAAAATATTTAAATTCGCAACTCAGAATTATTAAGCTGCCAAGGTTTCTTTGCCTATTAAAGTGTGTTCTCGCTGGAGGATTTATGGGGCGCCCCGTGGCCGCCGCCGGCCCCCCGTTAGGGGGACGGAAGGTGTAGATTTGTGATCTCCTACTGTAAAAAAAAAAAAAAAAAAAAACTTGAGGATCATCTGACCCTGTAAACCGAAAATTCATGTCTCTCGCCCGGGGACGGACGCGTTCTTTGTGGAGGCGGCCTATGGCCGGCCTTGGGCTCGTGTTGGTTTATTGTCACTGGTTGATAACGTTTAATGGAAAAGATACAAGAGTGCCAAAGAATTTTAATTATTTTTGTGATAAAGTTATATGTTCGGCCTTGAAAAAGTAGAGATAATGCGGGATTCATTATTATTCCCAGTGTGTTTAAACAGACGACACAGAATGCAAACAAAAGCAGATGAAATTTGAAAAGTATTATCAATACTGCAGATAGCAGATGCCCTTTCGAATCAGAACAAGCGTATCTTCTATAGCAACTTTACGGTTGAGTAGTTTATTCATTTCTATTAGAAGGTTGTACGTTTCTAAAATATGTAGATGGTATCTAGAAAAACCAACCAACCAGGCGGGTCATTCTGCTTGTTTTCCTAAATTTATTATTTTCGCTTCTGCAGGCCGGCCCCAGATCCGAGGGGCATTAGCATGGGAGGGGAGTCTCATCGTGTCAAATCCCATCTCCGGCGGCGGCCTGTGACCTTTGGCGGGATTCGAGATGGCCCCGGCACGGGGAGGAGGTCGGGGCGAGGGGTCTGGCCCACGGCGGAGGTGGTGTTTGCCTTTTTCCCGGGGTTTCGTCTGTGAGGCTGCGGGAGTCGGGTCTGCCGGGCTGTCGGGACGTTTTCTGCATCCTCTGGGCTCTCTGCCCACCTGCCCAAGGGACACAGAGTCCAGGTGACCCGTCCTCACCCCTCGCTCTCCCTGCCGCCTCCCCAGACCCCCGTTCAGAGGAGACCTTGGCTTTGCCAAAATTGACGTGTGAAAACGGATCTGACCTCTGCCCGGGGCTGGGGTCCTCCCCGACCCTTTGTCCCAGGGGGAGGCAGTCCTGGCTTTCTTGACAGCCAGGGCTTCTCAGACTGTGCCGGTGGTTTCTCGAGGCTGGGACGTCTCTAGGGGACCAGCTGAGCCTGAGACCCCACCGACCGGACGACCTTTGGGGCCTGGTCAGATCCTGTTCACTGTCTTGTCTTTTTTTTTTTTTATATATATATATTTTTGAGACAGAGTCTCACTCTGTTGCCTGGGCTAGACGGCCGTGGCGTCAGCCTAGCTCACAGCAACCTCCAACTCCTGGGCTCAAGTGATCCTCCTGCCTCAGCCTCCCGAGTAGCTGGGATGACAGGCATGCGCCACCATGCCCGGCTAATTTTTTTTCTATATATTTTTAGTTGTCCGGCTAATTTCTTTCTATTTTTAGTAGAGACGGGGGTCTCACTCTTGCTCAGGCTTGTCTCGAACTCCTGACCTTGAGCGATCCTCCCTCCTCGGCCTCCCAGAGAGCTAGGATGACAGGCGTGAGCCACCGCGCCCGGCCACTGTCCTGCCTTGATTTTCCTTCCTGAGAAATGGGCACATTCTTGCCCTTGTGTTCGTTCGCCCAGTGAAGCAGCTTAGAGCCGTGGGCAGGAGACCCTGCTTTGGGGGCTCCCCCTCACCCCGTTTTCTCAGCTGTGACGTGGGCTCCGATCCCGCCGGGGGTCGTCGGGATCAAATGAGACGACAGATGGGTGGGAAGCTCTCAGCTCCGTGAAGTGCACTTGGTGAGCTCGCAGCGAGCGCGAGCCGTTACTATTATTACTGCCGTTAGCGTTGTTGTCTCCCCCAGACGCACAGGAAGCGGCCCAACTCCCTGCTGAGCGAGGCTCTTCTGGGGCTCACCCCCGGCCTGGGGTTTCTCCGAGACAGGCCCTGGAGAGGAGCCTTCGCGGGCAGGGCAGGCTGTGACCCCCACACGTTCGGCAGCCCCCACCCTGGGGAGCGGCAGGGGCCGGGCCACGCGGAGACCTCAAGGCCGAACCGCGACTTGGGGAGGTTGCCCGGCCTGGCTGCGGCCCCGGGTGGGTTTGGAGAAGGGGCTGCCACGCGTTAACTGGAAGCTAAACCTCGCAGCGGGTGGCTTCTTCACAGAAGGGTGAAACTCGACCCCAAATCAGAACGTCTAAAAAATAAACCGTATGGTGGGCCCAGAGAGGACGTCTCTGAAAAGGATTAGCACGGCACCCGCGGTGTCCTGCGGTCACAGTGGAAAACAATCAGAAATGGAAGCAAAGGGTTTGCTCAAAAAATCCTGCGTGTTGGGAAGCAACGTGACATATTTGAAACAGACATAATGAAAGAAATTAGGAAAACCCAGGAAGGCATGGCCTCGGGGCGCTCCGCATCCGAGTGTGCAGTGTGCAGGGAGAGGAGCTCGTGGAGGGAAATCCAAGCCTTTAATCGTGCTTGCCGGGAGACGAGGAAGGGTGACAACAGATGGGCCAAGCGTTCCCCTCTAGACATTGGAGAAAGAGTCACAGGACAAACCGTAAGTGAAAAGAAAGAAGGAAGGAATGAGGACAAGAGCGGACAGACATGTGTACGATAGAGAAGATGGACAAAGGTGTGGACAGGTTCTCCGAAGAGATGAGTACGGTGGAAGAAGGGACATGAGACGGCTCAGGCAGGAGGGTGCACGGGCCCCTAGGAGCTTCCCTGTAGGCATGGGGAAAAGGGCACCTGGTTTCACGGATCACACCAGAGTCTCCATTTCAACGAGGACCGGCCTCGCTGTGGACTCCGGTCCCGATCCCTCTCCCCCCCCCCCTGCCCCGGTTCTGAGTGCCGACCCCCTGGGACCTGGGGCCTGACCAGGTGAGACTGAGAAGGGGGACACACATGGGGAGCCACTCGGGGAAGTCCCCCTGGTCATGAATTCCTGCCTCAGTTCCGGGGGACTCAGGATTTGGGGGCCACACTGGCAGCATCCGTCTCTTG
>CAUYPO010059563.1:0-10294 GCA_963574435.1 Cheirogaleus major | reverse complement strand
GTATATACAAACATAATGAGTGAGATGTGCAACGTTTGGGGGATGGTCATGCTTGAGGCTCTGCCTCGAGGGGGGAGGGGGGCATGGGCAATATACATAACCGTAATATTTGTACCCCCATAATATGCTGAAATAAAAAATAAAAAGAAGCATGAATAATAAAGAAAACACAAATGCAAGTGAAGCAGAGTTCTGCAAATATAAGAAATTTTAAAGACTCCATACTGTATAATTACAACTATATCACAAAATTCTGGAAAAGGTAAAAATATGAAGACAGTAAAAAGATCGGTGGTTGCTAGGGGTCAGCTGGGAGGGAAGATGCCCGGAGGATTTTTAGGGCAGTGAAACTATTCTGAGTGATACTATCATGGTGGATACATGTCCTTCTACATTTTCCCAAAGTCATAGAAAGTGCAACACCAAGACTGAAGCCTACGGTAAACTATGGACTTTGGGTGATAGTGATGTTTCAATGTACTTCATTGATTATAAAAACTGTACCACTCTGGTGGACGATATTGATAGTGGGAAAGGCTATGCCTGTATGAGGACAGGCATATACAGGTAATCTCTGTACCTTTGGCCCAATTTTTCTGTGGACATAAAAATTATACATACATATATGTATATATGGAAAATATACTAATAAATTTGAAAACTTGGAAACATGGATATGAATAAATGACTCAAGCAGAAATAGAAAACAAGAATGGTACTATGACTGAAAAGGTAATTGCAATAGTAATTTAAAAATCTTCTCACAAATAAATACCAGATTTCAATAGTTTTATAGGTAATTTCTACCAGATTTTAAAATAATACGTAATTTTAATCTCATACAAAAATATTCAGAGAATAAAGTAGAAGAATATTTATAAATTCACATAATGATACTTTGATACCAAAGTCAGAAAGGACAGCATACAAAAAAATATAGGCAAACCTCACTTATGAATATGAAACACAAGCAATTTTTGATAGACTATGTGTAGCAAATTGACCAACTTAGGTTTAATACAGGAAAGTAAAGTTACTGGATTGCAGATCACAAAATACTCTCTATCTATAGTAGGCTACAGAATAAAATCCACCCATTGACTTCTATTAAATAGCTACAATGTCAATGTATATGCAAAGGAAGTTTTAGAAAAACTCCGGGAGCAAAATTGGTCCTACAAGACTGATAATGTTACTATACTCACCACTTTTGTATCAAGATTCATGTGTTTTATTATATTAACAAATGAAAGGAGGAAAAATAACATATTATCTTTTCAACAAAGGGAGAAAAAGTAATTAATAAAAATAAGCAACCATTAAAATCATGATTGCAAACTGGGAGTAGAAAATAACTTCATGTATATGACAACAAAAATGTATCAGAAAAATGAGAGATAATGTCAAATGTTGGAAATACAAAAAGGGAGTCAAAATAAAGTGCTATTTGGGGTTAAGTTGGAAAAATCTCTCTAAAAGACAATTTGTCATTACAGTACATATTTAGCACTTGCATAAATTGTAAACTTTACTCCTAGGTATAATATTTAGATAATACTCTGTGTACTTATACCAAAATATTCAGTATTTTTTGAAATAGTAAAATGTTTTTTAACTTGAAAAACAATCATGTCCATCCACAGGACAATGGTTAAATATTAATAAATTGTGATCTAAGACAATTCAGTTCTAAGCAACAATTCAAAGAGTGACCTACTGGTATAAGCAAGCATCAGGAATCATGAATTTCACCAATGTAATACTAAGCATAAGAGCAAATTATAAAAATGTATACAATGTATTACCATTGCATAAAATTCAAAAGTTCAAGAATAGACAAAACTAATCAATATTTTGTTAATGATATCCACTAGATACTAATACAATGATAATATTGAAGATATTTTTTAACTGATGATTCTTCTCAAGGAGAAGGAAGTCAGAAATGTTTAAGAACAAGAATAAACAGAATAAATGTGCACAATTTTTTTTAAAAAAGATGCTTCTTTTTTGCTAAAAGATGAGCACTTCAGTGCTGTTTAATTACTTAAGATGTAATTAAAGAGTAGTCATTACTTTTTATTAATCATTATTTATAATACCGTACTGATACAAAATAGGTATATCTTCTTCAGTAAATATAAGATGTTTCATTACAACAAGTGACTTATTGATACATGTTATTTAAAACAGAAAAAAAACCAGAAAAGATAAATACTATATGGTCTTAAAATAGAAGGAAATTTTGTCAATTGTGACAACACGGATGGAACTGGAGGACATTATGCCACATGAAATAGCCAGGTACAGAAAGACAAATACTATATGATCTCACTTATACATGGAATCTAAAAAAGTAGATCTCATAGAAACAGAGAGCGGAAAGGAGGTCACCTGAGGCTGAAGGAGTGGAAGAAGAGTGGGAAATGGAAGATGTTGATGAAAGGGTACAAAGTTTCAGTTAGGCTGGAGAAATAAGTCCTAATGATCTATTTCTCTGCATGGTAACCACAGTTAATAATATAATATATATTTCAAATTTGCTAATATAGATTTTTAATATTCTCACCAAAAATGATAAATTGGTAAGGTTGTGATATGTTAATGAGCTTGATAGAATATTTCTATAATGTACATAAAAATCAAAACATCACATCTTATCTCATAAATATGCACAATTATTTGTCAATTAAAAATATATACAGAAAAATATAACTGCATATACATTCTCAATATTAAACCTATGTGGGTACAAAGGCCAACACTGCCCCTGCTGGATAGAAAGTTCCAGGATGGAGCTAAGTGCTATTTCACATAGTGTGAACAGAGCAGTTTTCTTGGATAAGGTGACAATTTGAGTCACGACCTCAATAAGTCAGGGAGTAAATTAGACAAATGCAGATAACTGTAGGAATAATATTCTAGGCCAAAAAAATCTATATGTAAAAGGTACAATGGGAAACATTAATATTCTTTATTAATTTTCATTTATTAGTACATGATTTTCTTCTTAGACCAAAGTGGAAGGGGGTGAAAGGGAAATTAAAATGATGAAGAAGAGAAACAAAGAGAAATTATAATGGGCGTTTGTCTATTTGAGCATACTGTCAAGTATGTATGCTGTATACTGTATACAAGTATATTGTCCAGTATCTTATTTCAGACAGGATTTAATCTACAGAAACCTTATCCTCTACCATCCCAAAAGACATCACTCTGACTTGCTAATAAAAAGTGGAGGCAAAAAATCTGCACGTATCCTAAATGACTTGTTAAAACCCTTGCTTAGGAAATGGAAGGAGAAATTCTACAGGAATAAAGGGGCTTGTCAACTTCCTGAACTTCCGGGGCCTGTGCTAAGTCTGGAGTATAACAGGTAATCCCCTCTAAACAAGAAGACAAGTGGATTTCAGAAAGAAGCACACATTTATTTGCCTTTTGGACTTTGTAGGAAATATCCACCACATTTGTCTGTGTGTTTTGATGCAATTTATTGGATAACTGAAAGGCTGACAGCTTTGAAAGAAATTAAGAACAAAAGTGTCTCTGTAGCTTGTCCAGAATACAGTGTAAGCAATTTTCACAGTTGCCCCATATGACCTAACCAAAACAATTTATTGAACTTGAATATGTTGATGGTAGATGGAATTTTATGTATATCCCTTGAGGAGCCTTGACTGAATTTCAGATGAGAATCCTGGGATTTGGGAGCAAAGCATCCCATTGTTGTCAAAGACTAGGGTTGTAGATGTTGACAGTAATTGAATGCAAGCATACCTTTACAAATAAGAAAAATTGGTTATAAGATAGCACTTTTGAGGAAGACAAGAACAGGATAGAAAAATAAAGAAGCTGCAGTTTCAATGTTGGATGTATTGTGATTGGTATTTACATAGTTAACATTTCAGGGCCTGAGAGTTGCTGAGTATGGAAAAAAGTCATACAAACAAATGAAAAGAAAAAACTACATTAATATATTAGCAATATACTAATCACTTTTCACATATAAGTTGATTAAACCAATGCTATTCTTGCTTGTGGAAGAATAACACAAATAAACTGTTCTTACTTTTGAAAGTTTTCAGTTTCCCAAATGGCTCTTCAAATAATTAATACAGTGGGAAATGCACATGAGATAGATAGGAAACCAAGGTCCTAAGCAAGTATGAATGAGTTGAGTATCATCCGGAACCATGGTAATGGAAGAGCAGACAAGAATCAAAATGATAGTACTTGTAACTGGTAATACTGGTAACAAGATATCCAGTGTGCTGGGGATGATTCTGAAACATTGGCAGACTTTGCCCTAGGGGAAGAAAATTATAGTTCCTTAGAACGTTGCAGAGTTGTCAAACTATTTTGAGCTTTAGTGTCAATAGATGTTTTTCCACTGATACACTTTTGGCTTTAATTTACAAAAACAAGTTTGACTTTTAAGATATTCTAGCTAGATTTCCAATTGATTCAATGTATAACAATTTTCCCTCAGTGCATTCATCCAAGGATGCAGCAGTTTTTGAATACATACTAATATACCTGTTAATATACTAGATGCTATATATATACACACATTGGTAAACACAAATGATACCTATTCTCATGAAGCACAAGCATGCATTAAGGAACATGATATTTCATGTTGCTCTTAGTGCTAGTTTCTAAAATTAATATAAGAATAAATGTGATTTTAGATTCACACAATATAGTAGGGCTGAGGTATGTTCTAGTTTTCTATATCTACTTTGTAAGCTCCTATTTTAGATGGCCTGTCTGTATAGATGTAAAAAGCAGAAAATATACTTAATGTAGCCTTAGAGAAGAAATTTGAAATAATTATCAGTTCATAATCATAGCACATTGAAACACACTACCATATCAACTAGATATGTACTTAATAATATATCTGCCAGATGTTTATATTGTATGTAAATACTTAAAATAACATCTGGAAGTATAAAAAAAATCCTGATAACATGAGTCAGCTATGGTATGGAGTTGGAGGATTAGTAGAACTCAAGAAATACGTCAGTTTTATTTCCCTTTTTTTAAAGTTTACAACAAGATTGTATAAAGGTATTACATGCATTTTTCAAATGTCCTTTTCTATTTCCGTTGTTTAGGATGTGCCTCATTCCCCTTACCAGGTAACTAAACGTTAACCACAGCTTATCTGCTGGAAATATGGATTCGTGATCATACATCTTATTTCATAAATGACCTAACATCATGTAGAGAAACAAAGAATAACATATGACTTCTAACATTCTTATCAATATATTTTTCAGCCTAAGAACATTAAACTTTTTGCCTCTTTTTATGGTCTTCAATGGGAATAAATTACAGATAAATTAAAACAAGTGAAAATAAAACCAACATAACTCAACCACCAAAGGGACTGAATAGCAAAAATCAATAATGACAGAGTCTTAGTAGATTACCTAAAAATCCTATTTAAAAATTGGTCATTTCCATATGCAGTGTTCCATTTAATAGAATACAATACTAGATTAGAAATTTGGACTTGCTTATGTGAATCTAACTCATTCCACATAAATAAGATATGTGGCTTAAGCTAGTTATTGACTTGTGAACTTTTGTTGGCTTTCTCTGTATTTTTCTAAGATGAAATGAATGTTGAATGAAAATAGCAGGAAATGCATTATTCTACTTAAAGGATTACCAAGATTTGACATAATTTAATGACTCCGAATTTGACTAAGATGTTAAAACTGAGGAATTAAGCATTTAAAAAGAATACATTTGTGTTAGTACATACTCTGTGCAATCTTTTTGTTAATATAAAAGTGTTAGAAGTAGAAGAGAGAGGGTTTGAGCATTAGTAGTTGCTGTGGTTTGTGATCCCCAAGACTCATGCTGAAATTCGATCCATGATGTGATGTTGGTGAGAGGTGGGGCCTAGTGAGAGGTACTTGGGTCCTGGGTGTGGGCAGATTCCTTATGAGTGTCTTATTGCCCTTCTCAGGATAGTGAGTAAGTTTTCACTCTTGCAAGACTAGATTAGTTTTGTGGAAATGGATTAGTTCACTTAAGAGTGGGTAGTTAAAAAGTTTTGTCTCCCTTGGGTTCTGTCTCTTCCTATGTGTCTGAATCCCGTTTGACCTTCTTCCCCATGTTTTGACCCAGCATGTGCCCATTTACTGAAGCTGAGCAGAAGCTGGCATAATGCCCCTTGAAGGTCCCAGCCAGCAGAACTGTGAGCTAAATAAACCTCTTTCCTTTATAAATAACCCAGCCTCAGGTATTCTGAAATAGCAATACTTAAAGGACTAAGATAATAGTATTTCTCAAGAATTTATTACAAATTGCAATAGCAATAAAGGTGAGCAATTAGACCACAGGAAAAGCAAAGTGTTAGAATATTATAAAATGTTGAACAAAAGAAAAAAGACTTGTCAGAAGCAAGCTGTGTGTGTGTGCATGTGCTTGTATGCATATGCGCTCTCTACATGCTAAGTTGTTGCATTTCTCTGTTAACAAAGAACATGAATGAAACTTCAGTAATCACATCTCCTATGTCCTCTCCACTCTGGGCACATTGCCTCCTTTCTGTTCCTAAACACATGCCAAACACAACTTAACTCAGCTACATGGCTTTTATACTAAGTTTACTCTCTGCCTTCTCACTTCTTTCAGTCTGTGTTCAAAGGACACCTATCACTAAAGTCTTCCATAACAACCAATAGAATAGTAAACTACACACTCCAACAAAAACAGCACAAGTACTGCCATCTCCATGGCGACAATGATCACCACTATCACTGTCACCTTTACTATAATCACCACCACCCCAGCCACAACTCCACCCCAGCCTCACTGCTGCCATTATCACTATCACAGCTGCCTGGCCCCTTTGTAAACTTTATTTTTCTCCATTGTGCATGCTACCACTTAACATACCACATATTTGTTTCTGTATTTTGTGTGTTCTTTACTAGATTGTAAGTTCCACGATGGCTGAGACTTATTTTTTCGTTCATGGTTACATCTCAGATCCCCAGCATAGAGAGTTAATTTGGTATTTTTAAGATGCTCAATAAATATTTGTAGAGTGAATAAATGAATGATATAAGTTTTCCTTTTCTCCATATAGAAAGCCATTTTTTAAACATTATTGTTTTCATAATATAAAATTATGTTATAGTATGAATATAACTAAACTCTCCTTAATTCCATTTACCTTTTGTCTCTTCTTGAAGTATTAGCATTTTAATTACCAAAATTTTATGGTGTATCTCAATAACTTGCATAGAAATCCCATTTCTTTGATATTCATTTTGAAAGTTACCTGAACTATTTGTATACTTTTATTCTGCCTCATTGCAAACTGAATTGATTTAATCAATTTTCCATGACATGGATGAAACTGGAAGACATTATGTGAAATTAGCCAGATACATAAGGACAAATACTATATGATCCCACTTATGAAAGGAATCTAAAACAGTCAAATTACATAGGCAGAGAATATAATGGTAGCTGACAGGAAATGGGGGAAGGTAGAAATGGGGAGATTTTAGTCAAAGTGTACAAAATTTCAGTTGTATATTATGAATAAATTCTAGAGATCTACTATATAGCATTGTGCCTATACTTAACAATATGTAACACATTTATACCTAAAAATTTTCTAAGAGAGTGGATATTATGTTAAGTGTTCTTATCATAACAATAAATAAATGTATGAATTAAAAATGAGGAGTGTAAGAGAAAACACTTGGAAGCAATGGATATTTTTATGCCAATGATTGTGGTGATGGCTTCACGGGCGGGTGGATACTTAACTCCAAACTGATCAAGTTGTATACATTAAATATGTAGAGCTTTTTGTATGTCAATCATTCCTCAAGAAAGTGGTTAAAAATAAGAATAAAATATTTGGCCATTTCTATGGCTAAGAAATAGGAAAGAAGTTTTCTTTTATTTCTAATTTGCTAAGAATTTTGAAAAATCCTGAGTGTGAGCTAAACTTTGTCAAATACTTCTGCTGAATCTATTTAGGTGATCTTGTTATCTATCTTTTTTGATAATTTGAAGAATTATGGTTATTTGCTTTTTGAATATTAAAGCAATTTTGCATTCTTGGAATAAACTGAATTTAATCTTGATGTCTATTTGTTTCTATACATTACTTGGGAACTGGAAATGCTGTTTATTATGATTTTTGCATGTACATTCATGATTTTATGGGTCTATAACAAATAACTATTTTAATGTCCTTGCTATATTTTAATATTAGGCCAGAAGAATAGTTATATGTATACACTTTACTATCCTCCAAGGGATTATTTTGGTATGATTGACATTGTAATGCAAGATAGAAGAACATATTGCTAAACCTACCTTTTATGAAGATTTTAAATTATAGCTTCAGTTTCTTTGGCAGACAAAAGATATTCATATTTTTTTATTTATTCTTGGATCAAAATGGGTAAACTTGGGCTTTCATGGAATTTGTCACTTCTATCAAAATTTTCAAGTATGTTGCCATAAAGCTTCCATAAGAAGTTATTCATACTGGTAGTATTTGTACAGAAGTACCCTTTTTGATTTCTAGTGTTTACAACTTACAATATTTATTTTTTCTTGAATAATTTTTTATTGGCTTATCAAGTTTATTAAACTCATTTGGCTTCATTGATATTTCTCTATTCTACATTAATTTATTGATTCATTGACTTGCTTTTATCTTTCTTTATGTTATTATTTAATTTATAGCTCCTTGAAATAAATGCTTAAAGAATTGATTTTCAGCCCTTCTTTTATAATACATATAAGCAAAATAAATATTTAAGTATGTATATTTTCTCCTAAGTACTGTTTTAGTTAGTTCTCACAAGTTCATATGTGTCATAATTTTATTGCTATTCAGTTGAAACTAACTTGATTTTCAGTTGTGTTATTAAAAAACCCAAGGGCTTATAAACTATAAAATGTAGAGGAAATAGACAAATTCCTGGAAGCACACAACCTCCCAAGACTCAGTCAGGAAAAAATAGAACTCTTGAACAGACCAATAACAAGCAGCGAGATTGAAGCAGTAATAAAAAATCTCCCAACTTAAAAAGCCCCAGACCAGATGGATTCACAGCTGAAATCTACCAGACCTACAAAGAATAGCTGGGTACGGAGCTTACAAAAATTTTGTCATGACATCAAGAAGGAGGGAATCCTCCTCAACTCATTCTATGAAGCCAGTATCACCTTGATACCAAAGCCAGGAAAGGGCAAAACAACAACAAAAACAAAAGAAAACTGCAGACCAATATCCTTTATAAATATACATGCAACATCCTCAATTAAATACTAGCAAACCAAATTCAACAGCACATTAAAAAAATAATCTACCATGACCAAGTGGCCTTCATCCCAGGGATGAGAGGATGGCTCTGCATAGGTAAATCAATAAATGTGATTCACCACATAAACAGAAACCAAAAAAAGGACCATATGACCATCTCAATAGATGCAGAAAAAGTATTTGATAAAATCCAGAACTCTTTCATTGATAAAAATCCTCAACAAACTAGGCAAGAAGGAACATATCTCAAAATTACAAAAGCCATATATGACAAAACCATAGCCAATATCATACTGAATGGAGAAAAGTTGAAAGCATCACCCCTAAGTTGAAAGCATTACCCCTAAGAACTGGAACAATGCAAGGGTGCCCACTGTCACCACATCTATTCAACATAGTCCTGGAAATCCTAGCCAGAGAAATCAGACAAAAGAAAGAAATAAAGGGTATCCAAATAATAAAAAAGGAGGACAAACTACTGTTTTTCACTGATGATATGATCTTGTATCTAGAAAATTTGAAAGACTCCACCAAAAGACTCCTGGAATTGATAAATAAATTCAGCAAAGTCTAGGTTACAAAATCAATGTACACAAATCAATAGCATTTCTATATACCACTAACAGTCAAGAGTCAAATCAAAGATTCAATAATATTCACAATATCTACAAAGAAAATAAAATACCTGGGAATATACTTAAATAAAGAGGTAAAAGAGCTCTACAGGGAGAACTATAAAACACTGAGGAAAGAAATCGAAGATGATACAAACAAGTGGAAAAACATATCATGCTCATCAGCATGATATGTTTGGATCAGTAGAATGATATGATGGATGATATGATATGATGGATCAGTAGAATCAATATTGATATGATGGATCAGTAGAATCAATATTGTTAAAATGTCAATACTCCAAAGTGATTTACAGATTCAATACAACCCCCATCAAACTATCTTAGTCATATTTCACAC
>CAUYPO010059559.1:0-29763 GCA_963574435.1 Cheirogaleus major | reverse complement strand
TAAGGGCAAACATATATATGTCTACATTTTAAAGCTTCTTTGGTTTTTACTAAGGCTAGACAAATAGAAAGTTAATGACTAACAGTGTTTCAAGTTTTATTTCTAAACAAGTCCACAGAAATTAAGAGCAAAGAATACTAGCGTAATGGACTGAATAGTGTTCCCCAAAGTTCATGTCTACCTGAGACCTCAGAATATGGCCTTATTTGGAAACAGGGTCTTAGTTAAGGATCTTGAGATGAAATCATCCTGGATATTGGGTGATCCCCTAAAATCCAATGACTGGTATCCTTATTTTTTTTTTTTTCCGAGACAGCGTTTCAATTTGTCACCCAGGCTGGAGTGCAATAGCACGATCATAGCTCACTGCAGCCTCAAACTCAAGGGATCCTCCTGCCTCTGCCTCCCAAGCAGCTGGGACTACAGGCATGTGCCACCACAACCAGCTAATTATCCTTGTATTTTTTGTAGAGACAGGGTCTCACTATGTTGCCCAGGCTGGTCTTGAACTCCTGGCCTCAAGCAATCCTCCCATCTTGGCCTCCCAAAGTGATGGGATTACAGGGGTGAGGTACACCTGCCCCCAATAAATGGTATCCCTGTAAGAAGAGAAGACACAGAGTGATACACAGGAAAGAAGGTAGTGTGAAAATGGAGGCAGAGAGTGGAGCCATGCATCTGTCTAACAAGCCAGAAAACACCAAGCTCACTTCGGCAGCACATATATTAGAATTGGAACGACACAGATGAGATTAGCAAGGCCCCTTCAGAAAAGGAAAAGGAGAAAGGGAGGCCGGGCGCGGTCGCTCACGCCTGTAATCCTAGCACTCTTGGAGGCCGAGGCGGGCAATCACTCAAGGTCAGGAGTTCGAGACCAGCCTGAGCAAGAGCAAGACCCCCGTCTCTATTAAAAATAGAAAGAAATTAATTGGCCAACTAAAATATATAGAAAAAAAAATTAGTCAGGCATGGTGGCGCATACCTGTAATCCCAGCTACTCGGGAGGCTGAGGCAGGAAGATCGCTTGAGCTCAGGAGTCTGAGGTTGCTGTGAGCTAGGCTGATGCCACGGCACCCTAGCCCAGGCAACAGAGTGAGACTGTTTCAAAAAAAAAAGAGAGAGAAAGGGAAAAGAGGATGGGGAAAGGGGAAAGGAAAGGAAAGGAAGAAAGAAAGACCAAGGAATGCCAGAAGCTAGGAGAGAAGCATGGAACAGAATCTCCCTGGGAGCCTCCAGAAAGAATCAACCCTGCTGATTAGTGATTTCAGATTTCTGGCCTCCAGGACTGTGAGACAGTAAGATTCTATTATTTTAAGACATTCGGTTTGTGGTACTTCATTATGGTAGTGCTAGGAAATTCCCAACTTTTGGTACCAGGAAGTGGGGTGCTACTGTAACACATACCTAAAAATGGGGAAGTGGCTTTGGAACTAAGTAATGGGAAGAGGCTGGAAGAATCTTCAGGCACTTGATAGAAAAAGGCTAGACTGCCTCAAAGACAGAGGTGGGCAGATATGAATTATGCTGCCAATAACCCAAGAAACACTTGGGGCACTAGAAGCTGGAAAAGGCAAGAAAGGATTCTTCCCCAGAGCCTGCAGAGGGAGCATGGCCCTGGTGATACCTTGAGTTTGGACTTCTATCCTCCAGAACGGTTAGAAAATAACTTTCTGCTGTTTTAAGCCACCCAGTTTTGTGGTGCCTTGTTACAGCAACCCTGGGAAACTAATACAACTAGCAATTGAGCAAAGACAGCAGCGAGGTCAGCAGCCCAAATAGTGGTTTGGAGTACACATTCTGGAGCCAGAATGCCTGAGTTTGAATCCTGATTTTGCCACAACTAGTTCACACTAGTTGTGTAACCTTGGATAAATTACTTAACCTATGTCTCAACTTCTCCATCTGAAAAATGGGTGACAGTACTTATAGCAAGATGCTACTAGGAATTGAAATATGTAGTGTTTAGAATAGTGCCAGCAGCTAATGGGTGCAATATACACAGTTGCCATTATTGTCCTGACCTTATGAAGTATGCGATATCTACCTTAAAAAAATAATTATAGGTGGATGGGTATTTTAAAAAGTGAAAGCATTTCAAGATGCGCAAGGGAGAAGGATTCAGGCAAAGAAAGTTGTTCAGGGAAAGAAAGTCCTAGGAAATGGCATAAACAGGCTGAGACTTGAAGAATGAGTTAGCCAAGAGATTTTTTAGTTGTTTTACTTTATTTAGTTTCAGATGGTAGGAAACAAAAGAATTAAATGTACAAAGTTAGGGACCTAAAGAGTTTGAACTTTCTATTAAGAGCAAATAGATGTATTTAAAAGGTTTTTCAACTTGAGGGAAAAAGAAACTTGATCAAAACTGCTGTTTTAAAAATCATGTGGCTATGGAATAGAGAACAGACTTGGAGGGTGGGGTAGGAAGGTTCCATATAGACAAGTTTGGAGGCTACTAAACTAGGCTAATCAAGATGATATTTGGGCCAGGGCCGGGCGTGGTGGCTCACACCTGTAATCCTAGCTCTCTGGGAGGCCAAGGCGGGTGGATCGCTCAAGGTCAGGAGTTCGAAACCAGCCTGAGCAAGAGCGAGACCCCCGTCTCTATTAAAAATAGAAAGAAATTAATTGGCCAACTAAAAATATATAGAAAAACTTAGCCGGGCATGGGGCGCATGCCTGTGGTCCCAGCTACTCGGGAGGCTGAGGCAGAACGATTGCTTGAGCCCAGGAGTTTGAGGATGCTGTGAGTGAGGCTGATGCCACGGCACTCTAGCCCGGGCAACAGAGTGAGACTTTGTCTCAAAATAAATAAATAAATAAATAAATAGATAGATAGATAGATAGATAGATAGATAGATAGAGATGATATTGGTTTGTATTATGGTAGGGAAAGTAAGAATGGAGAAAAACTGATTCAATATTTAAAAGGTATTTAAAAGGTATAACAAACCATAAAGGACAAAAGTTTATTTCCCGGTTTCTAGTTTGAGCAGCTGATGGGATAGTGATCCCATTTACTAAGATGAGAACACTGGATGAAGAGTAATGAGGGGAAATGATGAGTTCAGTTTTAGACATGTTATGTGTGAGGCTGGATATGAACAGATACGAACAGAACTGGATATGGACAGAAGGCATTCAGACATAGGTCAGATGGCAACTAAAGCCAGTAAATTAATAGGTGGCTTATAGCTACCATGGGGAGGTGGGTAGAGAAAGCTGTATAGGTTAAAAAGTATAATTTAATCTGGAAAACGAAAAAATACAGAGTTTTAAAATGCTGTGTTTGGCCAGGTACAGTAATCCCAGCACTTCAGGAGACTGAGATGGGAGGACCACTTCAGGCCAGGAGGTCAAGACCACCCTGTGCAACACAGTGAAACCCTGTCTCTACAAAAAATTTTTTAAAAAATTAGCCAGGTGTGGTGATGCATGACTGTAGTTCCAGCTACTCAGGAGGCTGAGGCAGGAGGATTACTCGAGCCTAGGAGTTCAAGGCTACAGTGAGCCATCCGCACTCTAGTCTGGATGACAAAATGAGGCCCTGTCTCACTTTAAGAAAAAATAAATTTAAAAAATGCCACGTTTGAGGTAATTTTATTCAGAATGGAGAGTGACGGAAAAGGTGCTAATGTAATCTGGCAATTTCTATTTTACTAAAAGTCCCAATTTCAGAGCAAAGGACTGACAGGATGAAAGCAATATTTAAGAAGGACTGACCCACTTACATTCCGAATTACAACTGACCTCTAAGTTGTTTGCTGAATATCTATCTTGGCTCGTTGGGAAGACTATAAATTCATGTGTAAGAACCTTTCTTTTATTACATGCTTCACTAACCTACATAAATAATATATTTTTAAGCACTTATTAAACAAAAGCAATAATAGAAAAAGTTAATTTCTACAAACTGCTAACATTATAATTAAAAAACTGACACTGGGCCGGGCATGGTGGCTCACGCCTGTAATCCTAGCATTCTGGGAGGTCGAGGCGGGAGGATCGCTCAAGGTCAGGAGTTCGAAACCAGCCCGAGCAAGAGCGAGACCCCGTCTCTACTAAAAATAGAAAGAAATTAATTGGACAATTGGACAACTAAAAATATATATAGAAAAATTAGCCGGGCATGGTGGCGCATGCCTGTAGTCCCAGCTACTCGGGAGGCTGAGGCAGGAGGATCACCTGAGCCCAAGAGTTTGAGGTTGCTGTGAGCTAGGCTGACGCCACGGCACTCTAGCCCGGGGAACAGAGTGAGACTCTGTCTCAAAAAAAACAAAAAAGTATTTGTGAGTACTTCTCCATATAGCAAGCTGTCAGCATGGTCCTTTGAAACTGTGAGTTAGATTATGTCACCCTTGCTTCCCATCTCACTAGGAGTAAATGCCCAAGTCTCAGCAGTGCCTGTTGAAGCCCTTGATTCTAGCAGGCTCTCTGACCTCATCCCATCTCTGTACCCATCGTCTGCTCCAGCCACACCAGCCTCTGTGCTATTCCTCAGACACTGTGCATTTCTGCCTCAGGCTTCGTGCTTACTCTTCCCTTTCCCTAGTACACTACTCCCTGGTTGCTGCCTGCTTTTCCCTCACTTCCCCTGCTCTCAAAAAAAGCCACTGTCACCCTCCTCCACCTGAAACACTCCCTGCCACCATAGACAGCTTTATTTTTTCCAAGATGCTAAAATTTATTTGTTCATTATTTCCTAGTGCTCTTTCCATTAGAATATAAGCACAGATGAGAGCAGAAACCTTAATTTGTACTTTGCAGCATCCTCGGTGCCTGCAACAGTGTCTGGAATGCAGTAAACGTGTGATGATTTTCCTGACAGTTTTATATTGGAAAACCAGAACAGAGAAAGATTTGTGACTATTATGCCACTTAAGAAATGGTTAATAGTCCTTTCTTGAAATTTTTTTCCTGCCAATTTTGCAACAAAATGGAGGCAATTTTTACTACCAAATATAGTGAATGGCTAATTAGATCAATTGTTGTCAACCATGCCATGACCATGGGGTCATTTTCATATGAGCCAACTGTGTTCCATGGCAGAGAGATTGCACCCTTGTTTGTTAGGAGTGGGGCATGGTAGGCATGAAGCATTTAGGCTTTGCTGTCCACCTGATGTTTTCCACCCCTGTTTCTCCATAGTCTACTATCATAGTGACCTGTGTTTGCTTTTTGAAATTCCATCATTGCCTTTATTTTATTTTTTTGTGACAGGGTCTCACTCTGTCGTCCAGTCTAGAGTGCTGTAGCGTCAGCCTAGCTCACAGCAACCTCAAACTCCTGGGCTTAAGCAATCCTCCTGCCTTAGCCTCCTGAGTAGCTGGGACTACAGGCATGTTCCACCATGCTCAGCTAATTTTTTCTATTTTTAGTTGTCTGGCTAATTTCTTTTTATTTTTTTTAGTAGAGATGGGGTCTCGCTCTTTTTCAGGCTGGCCTCAAACTCCTGACCTCAAGAGATCCTTGTGCCTCGGCCTCCCAGGGTGCTAGGATTACAGGCGTGAGCCACCAACACCCGGCCTATCATTGCCTTTAATATGTAAGCTTGTAGTCCAGATCATGCCAACAAGAACAGATTCCACACTCATGAGGACAGAACAAACAATGACCTGATGATTAGTAGCATATATATACATTTTGAGCTAAAAATTTATAAATAGCCCCAAAATTATTGATAGCTTTATTAGAACTGCTTTTACAAAATTTTCATTTGTGAACTTAAGTCAAGTGTTTGGCTTTACTGACAGCTGTTGTATGAACATGTGGAGAGTATGGAAGCATCTGCTGGACGACATCCAGACGTGTGCAGTGTGTCCATACTGGTGAAATTCAGCCGTGGTCTGTGCCTTTTACACTAATGCAGCTGCAGTTCAGACTATCAGTGGACCACAACATAAATAAGACCCAAGGTCACAGATTTGTTCCAGTTTGGATGGTTAACTCATGTTTAGTTAAAATACGTATAAATTAGAGTGGATCTCAGTCTGTGTCTGAACTGAGCAGAAGGGTGCTACTGCTAAAATGATTTATTGGTGAACTTTTCCTAATTCTCAGAAAAAATTTTCATTGATGTAATTTCTTACAATTTTTATTCTATAATCTTTCTTAAAATTTTGGTGTTTGTTTGCTATGACAGATGATAAATTGAATGAATAAGTAACTTAGAGCAACAGTTCTCACACTGGAGCTTGCATCACCTAGAGGTCTTATTACAAACATTGCTGGGCCTTGTCCCCACATTTTCTGCTTTTATCTCTTGAGTGGGAATCTTGGTTGAGACTTAATGATTCTCCATGGAAACTCTTTTTATTCTATACAGTTACACTTAATGTCTTATCATTGATGCGAATTAGCACTCCTAAAAATGTTAAAAACGCACTCTTCAGTCATTATCCGTAAGTTTTGTGTCAAATGTAGGCATTCTAGAGATGGATTTCCTAAAGAACCAAAGCACTTTGCTGCCTTCTTGTTCTTTTTCTCTGGAGGTGCGGAACTAGGGGGTGAACCAGAAAGCCACAGTAGCAGTTGGTGGGAGGTTGGTGGTGGTAGCAGCTATGATTCCTGCCATGTTTGCACCTGTGCAGGAGTTTCTCTCACTGCCTTAACACCATGGACATCTTGAGAAAGAAAAGGATTTGAAGAGGTCAGGCAATATCTTTAGTTTGTAGTTTTCAAAAAAAAATGTAGAAATGGTTTCTGTGACATGGTGTAGGCTATAACCTCATTTATTTAATCTTTCATCATGAGTGCCTCTGATCTATGTGCTGTACTAGATACTGAGGTCAGAGAGATGAAAAGGAGACTTGACTTCTGGAACTCTCGGTTAAGGAAGCAAGCGGACAGTTACAATAAGTTTTGTGGTAGAGATCTTTAACTGGATTTGGCAGTGAAGGTCAAAGAAGACTTCCTAGAGGATGTAGACACTGAACTTAAAGGTATTAGCCAGACAAAAAGGTGGGGTTATTGTGTTCCAGGCAGACAGAGGAGAAAGGTGAGAGAAAGCCATGGTGCATCGCTCTTTTTTTCTCAAGCTTTCTTTGCCTTTTGTGCTTCAGAAGTATACTCGAGTTCTTATGCCTTTTCTCCTAAGTATAAATAAAGGGTATTTGACAAGAGATCTTGTGTTAAATTTGATAAAAAAATTGAAAAATATTTAGCTTATAACTGATGTATAATAGTTTTACTTACCCTTTCCTGTTGTTTAAGCAGCATCATTTCTTTGGGTTTAGTGAATCTTACAAGAAGAATCAAAACACAGGCACACTAAAAGTTGAATACAAATTAAATTTCAATAATGAAGGATCCAGGAGAAAAATACATATTAGAGAACAATTGTAAAGGTATCCTTAGCATTGATCAGGTGTTTTTACCTTGCACCTAAGCATGCCGCTCACGTGCACATCTTGAATTAACTGTGAGTTAGCACAAATACTCCTGTGACATGAGAGAGACCTGAAGTCAAGTAAAAATTAACGTTTTGTGTTTGTGTTTGGCATCATTAAAGGCATGTCCAGGTATGCATTTCTGGGAGTACTTCAGAATAATTCATCATTTGTACTTTTCTGTGTGTTTGTGAAAAGGACGGGAAACTGACCCTTATCTGGTATAGTGAGAAATTCTTGGGCAAAAAGTGCTGCGTTCTGCTCATGATGCAGGTTAGTTGTGTGGCACTGGGCATGTGACCTCATTTTCATCTGCAAATTAAAGGAGTTGTACTGGTAATCTTAAAGTCCCTTTGGCTCTTTTTTCTTTGAGACAGAGTCTCTGTTGCCCGGGCTAGAGTGCAGTGGCATCAGCCTAGCTCACAGCAACCTTAAACTCCTGGGCTCAAGCAATCTTTTTGCCTCAGCCTCCCGAGTAACTGGGACTACAGGCATGCATCACCATGCCCAGCTAATTTATATGCATATACATATATATATATATATATTTTTTTTTTTTTTTTTTAGTTGTCCAGCTAATTTCTTTCTATTTTTTTAGTAGAGAACAGGGGTCTTGCTCTTGCTCAGGCTGGTTGCGAACTCTTGAGCTCAAACAATCCGCTTGCCTCAGCCTCCCAGATAGCTAGGATTACAGGCGAACTCTTGAGCTCAAACAATCCGCCTGCCTCAGCCTCCCAGATAGCTAGGAATACAGGCGTGAGCCACCACGCCCCGGGCCCTTTGGCTCTTGAATTCTGTATTTTTGCACTTTCTTATCTTAGGGCCTTTTTAGTCTGACTAACACTAAAGCATAATTCCATAAGGAGGTGATATCAAGGACATTCTTTTTCTCATTCCATTAGCAACAGATGTAATCTACAATACTGTCATTTCCAAAGGTCCTTATAAATTATGGGCATCCTGCACTATCCAAACCATTCAGTCCCCAAATCAGCTAATTAAGATTCAGGTAGTGAGGGCTACCTCTGTACTACCAAATGTAATATAGTAGCCTCCCAACTTTGTTACCATCATAAAGTAATAAGGCAGATATCAGATATTTTTAGATGGGCACTACTTTGATATTTGAATATTGGTCTCTTAAATATCTTGAACAATGAGTTAAAACTAATAACAACAAAAAGATGTAAAGTCCTTGTCTCTCTGCTAAAGTGTACATTTCTTCATGCTGTAAGTAATGAATAGCATAACAGTTAGGAGCCTCTTACTCTGGTGGACAAGGTTTAATTAACATAGATGCCTCTTCCTGTGCTTTCCTTGGAACAAAGGAGATAAATAACTTCCTTGTAGTTTACTCTCAAGAGTTCATAGAACGTTACCAGAACATGTTATTTGAGCAAATTATAGAGCTATACCCAGATAACAGCATAATAAGGAGCAAAGATGATTTGTATTGGTAACTGAAAGATAAATATTTATTTATCACTGTTTGCTGGTGGTTATTCTAAGCACAGACAATGAACAAGGCAGAATAAGTCCCTGCCTCGCATAGTTTACATTCCAATCCGAGTCTTAGGGGGTTGCTCTAGTCCTGAGCATGGCATCATGTGCCTGGGGAGAGCCAAGACTGCCTAGAAATAGTGGAGACATTGGCTGGGCGCGGCGGCTCACACCTGTAATCCTAGCACTCTGGGATGCCGAGGCAGGCGGATCACTCAAGCTCAGAAGTTCAAAACCAGCCTGAGCAAGAGCGAGACCCTATCTCTACTAAAAATAGAAAGAAATTAATTGGCCAACTAAAAATATATAGAAAAAATGAGCCGGGCATGGTGGTGCATGCCTGTAGTCCCAGCTACTCGGGAGCTTGAGGCAGTGGGATTGCTCAAGCCCAAGAGTTTGAGGTTGCTGTGAGCCAGGCTGATGCCACGGCACTCTAGCCCGGGCAACAGAGTGAGACTGTATCTCAAAAAAAAAAAAAAAAATTAAAAAATAGTGGAGACATCAATTAGTAAATTACAATCATGTGTCGCTTAACAATAGGGAACGTTCTGAGAAATGTGACAGAAGGCGATTTTGTCATCGTGTGAACATCATAGAACGTGCTTACATAAACTTAGGTGGTACAGCCTACTACATGCTTAGGCTGTTGTAGCTCCTGAGCCACAGACCTGTACAGCATGTTACTGTACTGAATACTGTAGGCAGTTGTGACACAGTGGTATTTGTGTATCTGAACATAGAAGAGGTTCAGTAAAATACAGCATAAAAGATAAAAATACAGTATACTTGTATAGGACACTTAACCACGAATGGAGCTTGCAGGACTGGAAGTTGCTCTGGGTGAGTCATTGAGTGAGTGTTGAGTGAATGTGAAGGTCTAGGACATTACTGGACACTAATGTAGAGTTTATAAATGTTGTATACTAGGCTACACTAAATTTATAAAAATTTTCTTCAGTAATAGCCTTAGCTTACTATAATTTTTTACTTTATAAACTTTTTAATTTTGTTAAACTTTTTAACCTTTTTGTAATAACACTTAAAACAGAAACACATTGGACAATTATACAAAAATATATTCTTTATTTCCTTATTTTTTCTATTTTTAATTTTTTTTCTTTTTAAACTTTTTATAAAAAAACTAAAGGCACAGTCACACATTAGGCTAGGCTTTCACAGGATCTAGTTCATCAATAGGAGGGCTTCCACCTCCACAACTTGTCCCACTAGAAAGTCTTCAGGGGCAATAACATGCATGGAGCTGTCATCTCCTGTGATAACAGTGCCTTTTTCTGGAATACCTCCTGAAAGACTTGAGGCTTTTTTACAGTTACTGTTCTTTTTTTAATAAGCAGAAGGAGTACACTCTAGAATAATGATTAAAAAGTATATAATGTAGTAAATACTAGGCAATAGGAATTTTTCAGCTCCATTATAATTTTATGGGACCACCATTATATATGAGTCTGTCGTTGACAAACATCATTATGTGGCACATGACTATACTTTTAATGTTATGTATCTTTCTCAAGGGTCTGTTTAGAATGATCTTTCATGTATTTACCTCTACATTTTGTTTTGTTTTTCGTATTTTGTTTCTATTAGGAGAGAAAATTGAAGTTATTCTCTAAGCTATTAGAAGAGAGTGACTAAATGCACCTGGGTCAGGCTGTCTGTGGGTATGAAGTGGTTGGGAGAATCCAAGAACATGGTGGTGAATGGCAGGAGAAATGGAGGCAAGTTGTCTAATGACCATCAGCAGAATCAGTCAAAACTACAGCACACGGGGAAGGACACCCTGAAGGCTGGCAAAAACGCAGTCGAGAGGAGGTCAAGCAGATGTATGTATACACTTAAAGAGATGATGTATGGCTGTTTTGATTGTGATATGTGGCAGTAATTCCTTCCAGTTGTAATGTGCCTTCTGTTTTCTTTTGCCATCAAAACAATATCTTACATTTTCATAGTTAACAGTATAATTTTACTTTCAGAGTCATATCAGTTTTGTCAAACAACATGTAAAACTTACATTTAATGCTTAATATAATCTTAATCATGCTTTTCTGTCCATGACTTTATATTTTGTAGAATTTATACCTGAATGGTTGTTATTTAAAAATTTTAAAGACACTGCTTTTGAATTTCTTATAGGTTTAAACGGTATTTTTTATATTCAATGTAAGTATAAGTATGTACTTCTACGCTAATGTCCATAAATGTCGTATGAAATAATGTGAATAATAAAATCACCTATTAACCTGCATAAGTAGAATGGAGGACAGATAGAGCTGACTGCATGAGAGCAGCTTCACAAACCGTAGATACTTACTCTGTTTATACAGGGTAAACAGTGGTTTGTCCTCACAGTGAGACACTGCTGATAACAAGTTAACTTTATTACCTCTGTGTCTCTTGATGAGGATGAGTGTACTTTTTGAGAGTTTAGGAAATTAGAGGTTTAGTACACATTTCATACTTCCTCTAAGAGTAGTAAAATGTCTGAAGATAATTGTATAACTAGGTAGCTATATGTGCAAAAAGTCATCCACATTTGTATGCCCATGTTAAGGAGGGCAGTTTTTTTTTCAGTTTCTGCTTTTCCTAACAATCTAGCCACTATTGAATATCCTTGGTTTGTGGTGGAATTGGCCTATTCCCAGTGGTTTGGATTAGCCTGGAGTTTTCTACAGTTTCAGATAGATTGTACCAGTTCTGATTGATTTCTTTCTTTCTTTTTAGGAGTTTATGCTACTCATTGGGCCCGGGCTATCCTTAGCCTTTCTGCATCAGATTAGGTCACTGTTACTGTAGAAAACCAGGCAGAATTCCTACTTGGGATGGGAGTAGGAAAGAGCCCGAGACAGAACAGGCTGTCCTCTGCGTGGACACTGGCTCACTCCTAAGGTTGCGTTAAGCATGCACCCTGATCCTCTCTCCCCTCTTAGCATTTGGTGAGAACCTGAAGAATTGAGAAATGTAGTGACCATATCAGTGGTGTTGGTTCTGGTCAGTAAATTGGGCACCTCTTAAGCTTTTTAGCTAATTGCTGTTGGCTTCCTTTTTTGTATCATAGTGCAGAAATGTTTTAATTAGTTTAATTCTTGGAAATACACAAGGATTTAGGAAATTACCATTATGTGGGTTACAATTTGCCAAATGTAGATAAACATAGAGGGATAGATTGGGAAAGCTCAGAGTGTGCAGATGACAGCATCACATTGAATGTCATTGGGCAAGAATGGTGCAAAATGAGAGCCGATGATAAAGAGAAACAGGAGAGCACAGAGCAGTGCTCCATCTGAGATAAAATGCAGTGACGTCACCTAACATCAGAGCCTCAACATACATGAAGCAAAAACTAACAAAATTGAAGGGGAAAATAGTTTGACAATAATTTGGAGCCTTCAGTACTTCACTTTCAATAATGGATAGAATAACTTAGACAACAGTGTAAATCACCTAGACCTCACAGGCATCTATAGAACATTCCACCCAGCAGCAGAATACACATTCTTCTCAAGTGCACATGGAACATTCTCTGGGATAGAAAGTATCTGATCATGGTGGAGTAAAATTAGAAATCAGTAACAGAAAGAAATTTGGGAAATTCATGAATACATGGAAATTAAACAACATGCTCCTAAATAATCAGTGGATCAAAGAAGAAAACAAAAAGGAAATCAGAAAACATTCAGTGAATAAAAAGGAAGGCACAACATACCAAAACTTGCAGATGCAGCTAAAGCAGTGGCTTAAATGGAAACTTATAGTTGAGAAATATATATTAAAAAATAAGGAAGATCATAAGTTAATAACCTAACCCTCCACCTTAAAACACCAGAAAACAAAGAGTGAAGGAAAGAAATAATAAAGATTAGGGTGGAAATTAATGAACTAGAGAATAGAAAAACAGAGAAAATCAACAAAAATAAAAGCTGGTTTTTGAAAAGATCGACAAAACTTACCTTATGGAAGACCAAAAAAGACTCAAATTACTAAGATCAAGAGTGAAAGAGGGGACATTGCTATGACCTTACAGAATTAAAAAGGATTGTAACATAATACTGTTAACAGCTATATACCAAAAAATTAGATAACTTAAATAAAATGGACAGATTCTTAGAAGCAAACTACTGAAACTGATTCAAGAAGAAATACAGGCTGAGCACAGTGGCTCACACCTATAATCCTAGCACTTTGGGATGCCAAGGTGGGAGGATCCCTTGAGGCCAGGAGTTCTAGATCAGCCTGGGCAACATAGCAAGACCCCGTCTCCATAAATATTAAACTTAGCTGGACATGGTGGCCTGCACCTGTAGTTACAGCTGCTAGAGAGAGTGAGGTGGGAGGATTGCTTGAGCCTAGAAGTTCAAGGCTACAATGAGCTATGATGGTGTCACTGCACTTTAGCCCAGGTAACAAGAGTAAGACCCTGTCTCGGGGGAAAAAAAAGAAAAAAATCTAAATAAACCTATAATAGTAAAGAGAGAGAACCAGAAATTAATAAACAAAAACAAAAAAAGTACCCACAAAGAAAACCTCAGGCCCCAGATGACTTCTTGGTGAATTTTGCCAGATGTCTAAAGAAGAATTAATACCATCACAAACTTCCACAAAATAGAAGGGAAAGGAACACTTTCTAGCTCATTTTATTACCCTGTTACCAAAACCAAAGACATCACAAGAAAACTATTGAGCAATATCCTTTATGAATATAGACATAAAAATCCTCAACAAAATATTAATACTACCAATCCAAATCCAGCAACATATAAAGAGGATTCTACAACATGACATAGTGGGATTTATTCCAGGAATGCAAGGTTGATTTAACATTTGAAAATCAATGTAATACATCACATCAGTAGAATGAAGAACAAAAATCACATGATCATCTCAATAGATGCAGAAAAAGCATTTGGAAATATCCAGCACCTTTTTAGAACACACACTCAACAAACTAGGACAAGAGAATACCTCAACTTGATGAAGGAAGAAAACTTATGAAAAACCACAGCTAATGTCATATTTAATGTTGAAAGACTAAATGTTTTTCCCAATGAGATCAGGGACAAGACAAGAATATCCATCTCACCACTTTTTTTTTTTTAAGAGACAGTTCTCAGTCTGTTACCCAGGCTGGAATGCAGTGGTGCTATCATAGCTCATTGCAGCCTAGAACTCTTGGGGTGAAGCCATCCTCTCACCTCAGCCTCCTGAGTAGCTGGGACTACAGGCACGCACCAAGTAGAGACAGAGTTTCTTTGCTCTGTGGGGTTTTGCTCAGGTTGGTTTCAAACTCCTGGCCTTGAGTGATCCTTCTGCCTCAAAACCCGCAAAGCGTTGGGATTATAGACGGAACCACCACACCCAACTCACTGTCACCACTTCTATTCAACAGTGTACGCAGGCATCCTCAAACTACGGCCCCGCGGGCCACATGCGGCCTGCCGAGGACATTTATCCGGCCCGCGGAGGTGTTTTTGCCGCCGCTGCCTGTCCTGCTTGGCAGCCGACTCGTCCCGGGCCCACAGTGCACATGTGTGGAATGTGCGCCGCACTCTCCAACGGCCCTCCAACGGTCTGAAGGACAGTGAACTGGCCCTCTGTTTAAAAAGTTTGAGGACCCCTGTATTAGAGGTTCCAGCCAGGGCAGTTAGGCAAGAAAATGAATTAAAAGGCATCCAAATTGTAACAGAACTGAGAACCCAGATATAAAACCAGTCTCATACAGCCATCTAATCTTTGACAAAGCAGACAAAAACATACACCGAGGAGAAGAATCCTTATTCAATAAATGATGCTGGGAAAACTGGATAGCCACATGTAGAAGACTGAAACAGGATCCACACCTTTCACCTCTCACAAAAATTAGCTCATGGTGGATAACAGACTTAAACCTAAGGGGTGAAACTATAATAATTCTAGAGGAAAACATTGAAAATACTCTTCTAGAGATTGGCCTAGGCAAAGAATTTATGAAGAAGACCCCAAAGGCAATCACAGCAACAACAAAAATAAATAAATGGGACCTGATCAAATTAAAAAGTTTCTGCACAGCCAAAGAAACTATCACGAGAGCAAACAGACAACCTACAGAATGGGTGAAAATATTCGCATGCTGCACATCCGATAAAGGGCTGATGACTAGAATCTATCTAGAACTCAGGAAAATCATGGAAAAAATCAAACAACCCTACCAAAAAGTGGGCAGAGGACATGAACAGAAACTTTTCAAAAGAAGACAGAATAATGGCCAACAAACACATAAAAAAAATGCTCAACATCTCTAATCAGGGAAATGCAAATCAAAACCACAATGAGATATCACTTATCTCCAGGGAGAATGGCCTTTATCAAAAAGTCCCAAAACAATAAATGTTGGCGTGGACACAGAGAGATAGAAACACTCCTACACTGCTGGTGGGACTGCAAATTAGTGCAACCTCTGTGGAAAGCAATATGGAGATACCTTAAAGAGATACAAGTAGATCTACCATGTGATCCAGCAATCCCGTTACTGGGCATCTACCCAAAAGAACAAAAGACACTCTATAAAAAAGACACCTCCACTCAAATGTTTATAGCAGCACAATTCACAATTGCAAAGATGTGGAAACAACCCAAGTGCCCATCAATACATCAGTGGATTAATAAAATGTGGTATATGTATACCATGGAGTACTATTCAGCTATAAGAAACAATGATATAGCACCTCTTGTATTTTCCTGGATAGAGCTGGAGCCCATTCTACTAAGTGAAGTATCCCAAGAATGGAAAAATAAGCACCACATGTACTCACCATGAAATTGGTTTCATTGATCAACACCTAAGTGCATATATAGGAATAACATTTATCGGGCGTCGGGCAGATGGGAGTGGGGAAGAGGGAATGGGTATATACATAATGAGTGCGAGGTGCACCATCGGGGGGATGGACATTTTTGCAACGGGGGGGGGGTGGTGCAAGGGCAATGTACATAACCTAAATATTTGTTACCCCCATAATATGCTGACATTTTTTTAAAAAGGCATCTAAATTGGGTAGGAAGAAGTGAAACTATCTCTGTTCACACATGACATGTTTGCCTATATAGAAAACCCTTAAGGAATCTACTACAAAAATACAGGTTGAGTATCCCTTATCCAAAATGCATGGGACCAGAGGTGTTTTGGATTTTGGATTTTTTCAGATTTTGAAATACTGCATTATTGAACAACTCAGGGGTTATGGTGCTGAATTCCCCTGCCCTGTGTACCGTCAAGAATCTGCGTATAACTTGTGACTCCTCAAAACCTTAACTGCTATTGACCTGAAGCCTTACTGATAACACAGATAGTTATGAACATGTATGTTACATGTATTATGTACTGTAGTCTTATAATAAAGTAAGCTAGAGAAAATATGTTATTTAAGAAAATCATACAAAAGAGAAAATATATTTACTAATTAAGTGGAAATGGATATTCTTAAAGGCCTTCATCCTTGTCATCTGCATGTTAAGTAAGAGGAAGAAGATTGATTGGTCTTGCTGTCTCAGGTGGTATAGTTGGACAAAAATCCACATATAAGTAGACCCATGCAGTTCAAACCCATGTTTAAGGATCAACTGTACTTACAGTTCAGCATCCATAGTCCAAAAATCTGAGATACTCCAATGAACATTTACCTTAAGTGTCATGTTGACACTCAAAAAGTTTCAGATTTCAGGTTTTCAGATTAAGGATACTCAACTTGTATTAGAATTGATAAATGAGGCCAGGCTTGTTGGCTCACACCTGTAATCCCAGTGCTTTGGGAGGTCAAGGCAAAAGGATCACTCAAGGCCAGGAGTCCGAGACCAGCCTGGGCAACATAGTGAGACCTTGTCTCTACAAAAATATTTTAAAATCGGCCAGGTATGGTGGTGTGTGCCAGTAGTCCCAGATACTCAGGAGGCTGAGGCAGGAAGATTGCTTGAGCCCAGAAGTTTGAGGTTACAGTGAGCTATGATCACGCCACTGCACTCTAGCCTGGGTGACAGCAAGACCCCGTCTCTTAAAAAATAATTATAATAAGTTCAAGTTTGCAGGATACAAGCAAGATCAGTATGCAAAAATTAATTGTATATTCATACACTTGCAATGAACAGTCTAAAAAGGAAATTAAGAAAACAATCTCATTCACAGTGATATCCAAAAAGGGAATAAATTTTACAAAAGAAGTGTAAATCTTGTACTCTGAAAACTACAAAACATTATTGAAAGAAATTAAAGACAACCTAAGTAAGTGGAAAGAAGACATCTCTTGTTGGTTGGTTGGAAGACTTAATATTGTTAAATTGGCAGTACTCCTCAAATCTATAGTCTCAGCACAATCCCTATCAAAATACTAACCTGCTTCTTTACAGAAAATGACAAGCCGATCCTGAAATTCTTTAGAATGTTAAGGAACCCAGAATATCCAAAAGAATCTTGAAAAATAACAAAGTTGAAGAACTCACACTTCCCAATTTCAGAACTCACTACAAAGATGCAGTAGTCAAGACAGTGATGTGCTGGCATATAGATAGACATGTAAATCCCTGGAATAGAATTGAGAGTCCAGAATAAATGCTCACATATTTGGTCAGTTGATTTTTGGCAAGAGTGCCAAGAAAATTCAGTGAGGAAGGAATAGTCTTCTCAACAAAAGGTGTTGGAAAAATTGGACATCCATATGCAAAAGAATGAAGTGGGGCCCCTGTCTCACCATACGTAACTCAATGTATCAGAGACCTGAATGTAAAAGCAAAACCTATAAAACTCCTAGAAGAAAACATACACATTAATTTCCTGACTTTGAATTAGGCAGTGACTTCTTAGATATGACACTAAAAACGCAAAAAACAAACAAAAAATAGATAAACAGGAATTCATCAAAGTTGTAGACTTTTTGCTGGGTGCATTGGTGAGTACCTGTAGTCCCAGCTACTTGGAGGCTGAGATAAGAGAATCTCTTGAGCCCAGGAGTTCAAATCCAGCCTAGGCAACATAGTGAGACCTCATCTCTAAAATAAATAAGTTAAAAATTACAAACTTTTGTGCTTTAAGGGACACCATCAAGAACCTGAGAAAACAACCACAGAATGGGAGAAAATATTGTCAGATCGTATATCTGATGAGGGACTAGTATCTAGACTACATAAAGAACTCTTAAAAGTTAACAGTAAAAGGCAAAACCCAGTTTTAAAATGGGCAAAGTATCTGAACAGACAGAAATTTCTTTAAAGATATACAAGTGTCTGCTTAGCACATGAAAAGACGTTCAGCATCACTAATCATTGGGAAGTGCAAATCAAATCACAAGATAACACTTCACAACTACTAGGATGTCTAGAATCAAAAAGACATAAGTCTTGTTAAGAATGTGGAGACTTTGGAATTCTGATACATTGTTGATGGGAATGTAAAATGATGCAGTCATTTTGGAAAACAGTGTGACAGTTCCTCAATGGTTAAATACAGGGTTACCATATAACTCCCAGCAGTTCCATGCCTAGGTGTGTACCTAAGAGAATTAAACACATACATACATGCAATAACTTTTGCACAAATATTTGTAGCTGCATTATTCATAGTAGCCAAAAGGTGGAAACAACTCAGGTGTCCACCAATAGATGAATGGACAAACAAAACATGGTGTATATCCATATAATGGCATATAAATTGACCATAATAAGGGATGAAGTACTGATGTATGGATGAACCTTGAAAGCATTATGCTAATTGAAAGAAGCCAGTCACAAAAGGTCATAGTATATGATTCCATCTATATGAAATTTTCAGAATAGGCAAATCCATAGAAGCAGAAAGTAGATTAGTGGTTGCCAGGGGCTGTATGGCATGTGAATTATATTTCCATGAAGCTGTTATAGAAAATGTAACAACTCTGATGGCTTTTCACATACCTACATGCAGATAATTTGATTGCAAAATCATGTATCTACCTTTGGCATAAAATTACATGTGTTCTGTTTTTTGAAAGAGTGAATGAAAGGAAAGTTAACCTGTGTTTCTCATTCTTCCAAGTTTTGATTTTGAGAGCCTTAAAGTTATATTGCTGGTGTCCTCTGTAAATCATATGTGCTAATTCCATGAAGAGTCTGTCGATGATGTATACATCAAACTTAACACTAATGAAGCTTCATCTTTATAAATTTGGCCTTCCTTTCCTTTTAACATTGCTTTTCTTCCACAATTAAACCCAATTATTTCAGTCCCTATTTTTATTCAGTTATTCAGAATTGTTTCAAACAGAGGTCAGTTAGAAGTAGGCCTGTTATTCTCTCTCTATTACTTTTCCCACTTGTTCCTAGCTCTGGAATCATAGGCAAGTTTCTTAACCTCTGGGCCTCAGTTGCCTGCAAAGTGGGGATGATAATCACTCCTCTGTCCAAAAACAGGAAGCTGAAATTAGCTCCAAGATTCCTTTTGGTACTTGAGATGTATAATTCTGGCACTTGCTGCAGAAACTATCTTATGTTCCTCTTATTTCCCTCTCACCTCAGCCCTATCTGCAGCAGCCCTGTATGTTGTGTTAAAATAGTGAACATCCATCCCATCCCCTGTTTCTCAGTGTTCCTTGGAGGTGGGAGAGTAAAGCATCTGAACCAAAGATTCTCACAACTACCCAGGCCCCATTCTCGGGAGCCTGATGGTGTTCTCTGCTGACCAAAATAGCCTCAGTAGTAGAGGTAGTTTACTGCATTTGGTTTTCTGTTTTATGCAAAAGGTACTGAATTCTTAAATACTAAAGTGATCGAAATAGGTAATTTTTCATTTCTTGATTACTAGCTTGAATGAGCAACGAAGCTAAAGATTTTTAAGGTAGATTTAAGTAGTTTCAATTTGTTATTTTTCTTTCTTTTGCTTTTCACAGGTAACGGTAATTCAGGATTTGAAGGACAGAGTCGTTATGTACCATCTTCTGGAATGTCTGCCAAGGAGCTCTGTGAAAATGACGACCTAGCGACCAGTTTGGTTCTTGATCCCTATTTAGGTTTTCAGACACATAAAATGAATACTAGGTAATTCTCAATCTTTACCCTGAATGGGACAGATGGTGATGTTGAATTTAAGAAAATAATTGGCTAATTTTACTTTTGCTCAAAATTTAAAATGACATCAAAGGAAAGTTCTTTGCTACAGAAGGGTTTTCTGTGTGTGAGCCAAAAGCAGCAGGCAAAATCTCTGACAGTCTTGTCAATTTTAATTTTGTGTTCTTATTTTACCTCAGAACATTTCTATTAAAATATAAAGCTGGAGGAGCATCTTCATATTCTGTTTTGAATGTTGGTAATTATCTTAGCTAAAAGAAAAATTTTACAAACATCCTTCACAACCTTGAAAATGTATGATTGTTTCCTACTTAAAGTAGGTTACATCCCTATATTATTCATTATAGACTTTTCTTTTAAATAATTGCTAGTATATATTAATACATGGGGGATTTTGTCATCATGTTTAATCTTTGAAATTCAGCTAATTATATGAGTGAATATTTTTAAAGATGTGTTTGTATTCATTATGCAGGTAAGAAATTAGATGTGTATTTTATTGAGTATCAGATGCTATACATGTAAAGTATTACATTGATCTTGAAATTTCATCCTTTAACATCTGAGGTCTCTCTTTTATTCTGATTCTCTAAAATATTATCTCTCCCCTTGAAAAAGACCCTTAGATCATTTCATAATTGTTTCTGCCACTAAACAGGTCAGAACTTTGCAACTTTTATCTCTTAACTTCCATGGCGAACAGTTTTTGAATCTGGTGGAAAAGAACAACTGCAGGGATTTAGAAGGTAGAGCAAATTCTGGCGCTTTCACTCATGTCCATCATATCTGCACTGGGGTTTTCCCTCTGGTGTCGGTAGCAACCCTGAAAGATAAACAGTGATAAACAGTTGGGTGAGGTAGGAATTAGTGAGTATGGGTAATTGGAGGAAAGTCTTGTGTTCTCTTTTTTCCCCTTTTGATTCTATCCCTTGGCGGAATTAAAAAAAGATACTGTATGCTTTACTTAGTGATTATATTCTAGAAAGAAGTAATTGAGGTAAAAACGTTCCTTTGATATTTTAATGTAATTTTCTGTCATACATCTTTACTTACTGAGATGAAGTGAAATGTTGGAATGGAGTTGAGAGATTATTTAAATAATTCCCTGCTAGATGTCTGGCCATTCTCTGTAAAATCAGCAAGTTTGGATGCCCTGATGTCCAAATAAGATCTAGTTTGCATAAGTTTAAGTCCGCTTCCCTTTTTTTCCCATTGAACATAAATGAGACTAGTGCTCATTCTCCTCCTAGAAGACTAAAAGATCCTGATACTATTTAAGTTGCCCTAAAGCCCTTTTTTTTTCTTTTCCTTGAGTTAAGAAATGTGAATATGTGACTCGCTGTTTGACACGATACCTAGTAGCATTCAGGATATCACTGCAAAGGCCCATAATTTTGACTTTTAATCATGAAGAAAGTTCTGTTGTGTTGATTATATGTTGTGTACTGAGATACGGAAGCACATAAAACATTTCAGAAAGTGTTAAGTCAAAATGACTATGAAAGTTAGTATTTATGAAAGAACTTCATGTATTCTAAACACCCCAGGATTAATTCAAGAGGAGGAAGGGTTACCTATTATTGGTGTCTGCAATAGGAAACACTCTCTCCTTGACCACTGCTTCTCATAATTAGTTTAAACATATGAATCACTTGGAAATCTTATTAAAATGCAAGTTCTGATTCAGTAGCTTTGGGGTAAGGCCTGAGATCTGCATTTCTAGCAAGCTCCCAGACTGCACTTGGATCCTAAACCATCTGGCCTATGAGTTTCATTGTGATGTGATAAGTGAATAAAAAAATTCCTTTTCAGTAGTTTCCTGGGGCTCACCTAAAACCATGTAGTCATAAAATGTAAAGTTCAGGATTACCACACAAATACTAACACTCAAGAAATTACTATATCTGAGGATTCCTAAGTTAAAATGCATCCAGTACATAAAATTTTTTTCCCATAGAAATTGAAGCATCTAAAATGAAAGCTGTTTAAACAAGTTAAACCTGCAGAAAAATGCATTTATTCATATTTTTCAGTGCAACATTTCATTATACAGTCCCTAAATCAGCTTGTGGTGATGGAGACAGTCCTATTCCCTGGTTAGAGCAGGTGGGTTTCATAGCAGTGCTGCCTCCTGAGGCCAGTGTGGCTGTGTAGGCCCCTCTTTCTACTAGAGGTGTTCAGAAGTTCGTGTGCATTTTAACAGACTCTTCGTGTAAGCTGCCATTTAAGAGGACACAGAAATTGTATTAGTGAAGCTTGTTAATCTTAGAGAAAGGTATGCATTTTCATTTAATCTTAGTGGACTTATTTGAAAATAAACTATCCCTTCTAGCTCTTCATCTTTTGAGTAAGAATTTACTGGAATATTGACTTAAATCATTTTCAAAGATATTATTTCATAGAAAATAAGAATCTATAGTGCTTTATTGGAGTAGTAGGCACCAATAAATACTTCTTTTTTTTTTTTTTTTTTTTTTTTTGAGGCAGAGTCTCTGTTGCCTAGGCTAGAGTGCCGTGGCATCAGCCTAGCTCACAGCAACCTCAAACTCCTGGGCTCAAGTGATCCTCCTGCCTCAGCCTCCCGAGTAGCTGGGACTTCAGGCATGCGCCACCATGCCAGGCTGATTTTTTCTATATTTTTAGTTGGCCACTTAATTTCTTTCTATTTTTAGTAGAGACAGGGTCTCACACTCTTGCTCAGGCTGGTTTTAAACTCCTGGCCTTTTGAGTGATCCGCCCGCCTCCGGCCTCCCAGAGTGCTAGGATTACAGGCGTGACCCACCACTCCCTGCCTCAATAAATACTTCTTAAATTGCTAATTTATTAACTCTTCTCTCAAAAGAAGTGACTGGAAAATGTGATGGATCTTGGGTTTTAGTTCTTCAAGCTGGCTGCATATTCCTTATATGAGTGGTCTCTGTGTTCACGTTTATGCATCAGTAATTTGATTGTTATTTTAAAATTTCTCTTTTTTATATCCTTTTGCCTTACTTCTTCTTTCAATGTATCACCAGGAAGAATGTTTGGAAACAGTAGATGTTTAATGATTTGAGAATTTCCAAAACTGGCTATATTTTGATTATTTGTTTTAATCTTAATATTTCACTATATTTACTAACAAGTCACAGTTGTAGCATGAATACTTAGAAATAGTATAAACAAAATACTAATTTCAATTTATTAGGGAAAATTTGGATTTCATTGATTTTTGTTAATTATGAAACTTATATCTTCTTTTTAACAACAGAATAGAGTTGTTGGTAATAGCTCTGGTTTTTAAACAAAGAGCAGTCGCGAGATATTATAAAGAGATGGATGCTTTCACTAACGTGTGTCCTTCCCGCTCTCCCCCACCTTCCTTTAGTCTGTGTCACCCTGAGGGTTCATAGTATCCTGAGGAGGGGGACATTCAGGCGAGCAGTGAGCTGCGCAGGAAATAGCATTAAAAAAAACAACAGGAATCATCGCAGGACACCTTTTCTTTGGATGTTCTCTTGGTTTCTCTAATCCAAACATCAGCCTGTACAGTCCTTACACATCTTTCCACTGCTGTAACCATCTAATTTTTATTTTACTAATGTATGTATTTGATTATTCGTATCCATAGTTAGATATAATTGTATAAATCACTTTAAATGTCACTTTAAAATTAGGGGCAAAGACATTTTTTAAACCTTCTAACTTAATCAATGGTAAGATTGTGTTATATGGGAGGAAAAGAATTTTAGCAGCTTTTATCCTGCCATGCCTGCCCGTGGCTTCACAGAGTTCGTAAATACCACCGAATTTTAAGGATTCTTGCAACAACAAATATTGTAAGTCTGTGTAGAAATTATGAGTACAAATTATACAAATAGTTTTTTATTGTTGTTGTTTGTTTTTGCATTTATATAGCGCCTTTCCTTCGAGGAGCTCAAGGCATTTTTCAAAATCTGACAGTTTTCCTCACAACAACCCTGTGAGGTAGGTAGAGTGCATTACAAACAATAATAAGATACCAACTAACCTGTTACAGCCTTAATAATGTTCTTTTGTGTTAAGTAATTTGAGGTGTCAGCATAAATACAAGTTTTAGAACATTTTGCAAACCTTTTTCAATAGTTTGGTAATAGTTATATTTTTTAAAAAACCACTTGTACTCCATAACAGGGTAATTTTAAGAGAAACAAATCATTCAACAAAAGATCAGGACTCACTCCATGGAATTAGCTGAGCACTGATTGCAGGACTCAGCCAGGTATGTTTTTGGTTCTTGTTTATTTTCAGGTCAAGAAGGAATGGAGAGCTGTGGTTCTGTGACTCCTGCTCAGCATCTACAGACTGTCAGTTTGCAGCTAAACGTTCTTCAGAGGGGAAATGTGTTCACTGTGTTGCCTCATGGTCTTATTTTATATCTTAAAAATATTTGAGCATTTTTCTCTCTTCCTCTTTTCCCTTTCACCCTTTTTTCTGTTCCCCTCCTCTTTCCCCCCTCCCTCCAGTCAACTCTTGATTGTACATGCTAATGGAAGGGCACAGTAGTACAGCTAATACAAATCTACAACTTTTCTTCATTGCCACAGTGGTCTCTTGGGTTTGGAAACAGAAAAACCAAATAGCAAGAAAACCTGGGAAGTCAGTCTCTGGAAAGAGTGGGGAACAGGTGTGTGTGGGAGTGTGAATTCATATGTTTTTTTTCCTGCCTCTTTTAATAATAGCCATTGTAAATGATGTTTTTTATTTCTTACACCAGCCATTGATCAGAAGTGTGGAAAGAGAAAAATAAATGTTTGATTTATTTAAAGTAGCAAATTTTATATTAAGAGAGGGAGGAAGGGGGCATATTGATTTGGAAATGCCAAATACCTATTTTTTCTTGCCTCCCCTGCCACCCTACCCCACCCTCAAATACTAAATTTAAAAATTCATATTTACATCCATCCCTTCCACTGTATCGTCAGTATACAAGCTAGAGCTATCTCTGGCTGGGTTCAGTGCTGGTGCTCATGGCAAGCTTGTGGTCAGATGCTCGTCTAACCATGAAACGACACAAGAGGGCTCTCTTGGGCCAAGTAATAGAGCAGGAATGAGAAGGGCCTGTGTATGTCCCAGCTCTTCCATTAATTAGTCCTAAGTCCTTGGGAAACTACTTAGCCTTGTTGGGACTCATCTGTCTCTTTTGTGGAACCAAGAGGGTTGTTTTAAATGATCTGTGATTTTTTTCCTAGCTTTAAGTACCACAGTGTAAAGATAGCTTAATGCAGTTTGTATGGGATATTTAGAGTGATTATGGCTAAGAAGAAAAGGGAGAGTATTTTTTGTGTTCAAAATAGAAAATTATTTTCTTCTAAGGTCCTCAGTGGATTTTGGTCTGGCCCTAATTAAGCTGTTAACCGTCTTAATTTTTATTTCCCACACTGTTTTTTATAATGGGGTTTGACTTGAGCTGTCAGCCAGGTGGTTTTTACATATTATGGAAAACAACTGTCTCTTCTGCCTATCTGCACCCATAACCATTTTCTTCCTCCTTTTCCTAACTATCATTTCATGCATATAGCAGCCAACTGTGACAGTAAGTTTTAACACTTTCGGAATAGCAAATTACATTCTAAGTGAAATAGAGATTCTTCCTAGCTAGTGATAGCAGGGAATAGTTTTGGAAGTTTTATTTGTGTTTGAGGCAATAAAGTCATAAAAGCAGAAACAAAAGTCAACACAGGAAAGGTGGAAGGCAGAATATTACTAAATCAAGAGTTGACTATTTTATGTTGATTTTAGCATATAACTGGCATCATGAATAAAGGGTAGACAAAACTAAGGGTACCTGAAAGGCATTTTCAGGTGGGAATAACATGTTTCTGTAAATGTAAAACACACATAAAGCCTATTAAAAATAGCCAAGATTCATTCGAGGTATGTAGCTTACTTTTCTGTAATGTTTTTAAGAGCTGTAGGTCAATTTCGCCCTAACTTCACCTTATTTTAAAATAGAGCATCCCCGCTGGTCAGTTCTGCATGGAGCATGTGAAGATATTAATACCTCAGCTCTGTCAGTGTAGCCCTGCCACCTAATGTCATGGATGATATATTGTATTTGCTCAAAGTGAAACATTGCTTTTCTGATTACCGCGTTAAACTTGGGTGGGTTATCTGTTTCTCCCCATTTCATAGTTCATGTTGCTTGAAGTATGTGCCTTAGCTAACAGCTGCTTTGTTGTCATATCTGTCTTCATGTGCAGATAACTCCATAGTGTAGGGCTGCAGCAGAAATGGTCTAGATTGGGTTTCCTCGAGATCTTATTTTGACAAGATCGATTGTGATGGCTATTAGCAATTAGTTTAATAGGATGTTTGGATGCCTGCCCAGTTCTGCAAGCCTTTTAGATTATTTTAGTGGTGGTTCTCCAACACCATATTCTGACAACCTAGTTAAAGGCATTCCAAATTGTTTAAAGGGCTTGCATTCATGTTCTTAGGGCTTATATACTAATTGATTGAAAATGGAAAATAAAATAGATCATTGTCCATTTCTTCATGTGATTATCTCTAAGACATGTTTGAACTCTCAGTTCTGCTTAATGGTGGTAAGAGTTCAGAGTTACTGAAACTAGAGTCTATAGCTACTAAGTTCTTAATGGTATTAGTATGCATTAATATATCTGAGGTCTTCGGGAAATCCTGTCTAGTAAACAGTATACCTGTTTGGACCTCATGTCTTCCCTCCTCCTGGTTCTAGTACTTTCTTTTATTATTGCTAGCCAGCTGACCCTAGTTATTTGAATCCAGCCTTATTCATATCCTCTACTTAGACTTTCTCTCACCATGCCTTCTTTTTTATTCTTTCCTGCCTGTAATTTGCTTTTTTAAAACTTTTCCCAAACAAATCTTGTACCTTTGTTGTGATTTCTATACTTTTAGGAGCTGTAGCAATGCATATTTTTACCATATTAGCATGTATTTGCGTATTGATGCCTTGCCTGTTTGATGCATGTATATGTCTTTTATTCCCAATTAAATTTTCCATTCAAGAACAGTTGCCATGTCTTCTGTCTCTTGTATTTTTCCCTCAGTACTTCATGTGCTTCTGTGTACATACCACCTAATAAATATTCCTTCATAAAATATTGTGGCTTAAAAATCTTACTGAATATTATGAATACATTTGTGATAGCTTGTCTAGAAAATAATTCTGAATGTTTCCTTTGCTGGAGTTTATACTAGATTTTTTTTTTTTTTTTTTTTTGAGACAGAGTCTCACTCTGTTGCCCAGCCTAGAGTACCATGGTGTCAGCCTAGCTCACAGCAACCTCAAACTCCTGGGCTGAAGCAATCCTCCTGCCTCAGCCTCCCAAGTAGCTGGGACTACAGGCATGCACCACTATGCCCGGCTAATTTTTTCTGTATATTTTTAGTTGGCCAATTAATTTCTTTCTATTTTTTTTAGTAGAGACAGGGTCTTGCTCTTGCTCAGGCTGGTTTCAAACTCCTGACCTTGAGTGATCCACCTGCCTTGGCCTCCCAGAGTGCTAGGATTACAGGCGGGAGCCACAGCACCTGGCCTAGATCTTATCTCAGTTTTAGCATTTTCACGTTTATGAGATGTGCAATTTTAAATGTTAGTGTAAGATGCATGGTTCAAATGTTTTTTCTCCCTGAGTCACTAATATTTTTTCTTAATATATTTTATTTGAATGGCAATCTAATTCCTTTTTCTATTGGGTTTTTATTTTAAAAAATAAAATCTTTGAGAAAATTAGCCAAATGAAATTGACATGAAAAGAAATTTTGAAATTAAGATTAAAGTACTTTTAATCATAGTACACATATTTTACTGAGAACACAGCTTTAGAATGAAGGGCTCACAACTTTTAAGTCTGGACCATGATTGCATCATGTGTTGACATATACCTAGCGGTATAATGTTCTGAATTCATCATGGCTGCTTTTACAATGGAAGCCTTTTAAAATTCTATCCCAGCAGTTTTTCCTGCATCACTAATCTAGCCATTTCACTGCCAGAGTTATACTTCTTGTGCTCTTTTTGTTCTCTGAACACAGTTATTAGAGATCTATTTGACTTAAGTAGTTAGAACATCAAGGTGTGTTTCAAGGCCTGTTGGAATACTTAGTTTGGGATTTTTCTGTGTACATAGAGAATGTTTTTGTTCATAGCATGATTTTGTTTGTTTCACCATACTTCTGAAACTCATTGCCTTGCACTCTTCCGGCTTGATTTTGCATGTTTTTAAAAATTCTTGTCATTCTAACATCTCAATTAGATGTGCTCTGTTCTAGCTCTTTTGTTTTGTACCTTCCAAAGTAGATAACGAGAATAAGCCTGAATCAGGCAGCTTTTGTTTGAATCATCTGGTCACCTCACAGTTAATAACAGTGAAATAAAAATATGAAAATATAGTTTGAAGAAAGAAGTTTTATATCCAGTTGATCAACATTACTTGAACAGTAATGATCAAGATTATTGATTGTTCTCTTTTGTTAGGTCTTTAATAATCATGGCTGTTTTTAGAGTATTAGCTTTTTCTCAAGATCTTAAGATGGATCAGTGGCCTAAGGATTGTGGCAGATAACTTATTGTTTTGACTTCTTTCAGATTTCGGCCTATTAAAGGAAGGCAAGAAGAACTAAAGGAAGTAATTGAACGTTTTAAGAAAGATGAACACTTGGAGAAAGCCTTCAAATGTTTGACTTCAGGTGAATGGGCACGACACTATTTTCTCAATAAGAACAAAATGCAGGAGAAATTATTCAAGGAACATGTAAGTTTATTAAGATTAATATTAACCTGTTTGAATAAGATTAGTAAACTAAAAGCCTAAATGTTAGTGAATACTGAAATTTTAAATTGATTTTTCATAAAATTAATCAGTGTGACAGTCTTGTGACACCTAAGACCTAAGACCATTTGGATGACATCCAAAGAGAAAACTTGTCATCTAGAAATAAAATTCATTGTGACTTTTATAGAATCTAGCTACTAGGTACTCAAATGCAGGTTGAGTATCCCTAATCAAAAAATTTGAAATCCAAAATGCTCCACAATTTGAAACTTTGAGTGCTGCTCCCATGACACTCAAAGGAAATGCTCATTGGAGGATTTCAAATATTCCAAAATTGGAAGAAATTCAAAATACTTCTGTACCCAAGCATTTCCGATAAGGATGGTCAGCCTGTATATGAAATTTTAAACTAACAGTAACATTTGTTACTTAATGATATTACATTTTTTACATTGTTGCTGGGGGTTTGCTTTTATAATTCTGAGAAAGTCTAGCAGGGTAAATAATTAAAAATCATTATCAATTTTTTTTCCTGTTTTAGGTATTTATTTACTTGCGAATGTTTGCAACTGACAGTGGATTTGAAATATTGCCATGTAATAGATACTCATCAGAACAAAATGGAGCCAAAATAGTTGCAACGAAAGAGTGGTAACTATTATGCTAGTATAAACCCATAAAGTAATTTTATTCAAAGTTCTCTCTTAAATTACTATCAAAATGCTAAGAAATTTATGGTAAGGAATGAAGACAGAGTTGACTCTGAAAGAGCCAGTACAGTGCCATTGTTTTGGCCCATTGACTGAACAGGATAGTGAAATTAAAAGTCTGAGTTGATGCCGGGTACAGTGGCTCACACCTGTAATCCTAGCACTCTGGAGGGCCGAGGCGGAAGGATTGCTTGAGCTCAGGAGTTCGAGACCAGCCTGAGCAAGAGCAAGACCCCGTCTCTACTATAAAAAAAAGAAAATTAGCCAAACAACTAAAAATAGAAAAAATTAGCCGGGCATGGTAGTGCATGC
>CAUYPO010059558.1:0-16142 GCA_963574435.1 Cheirogaleus major | reverse complement strand
GTTTCCCCGAAAATAAGACAGGGTCTTATATTTATTTTTCTTCAAGAAGACACCCTAGGGCTTATTTTCAGGGGATGTGTTATTTTTTTTAAGTATGGTACAACAATCTACATTTATTCAAATACAGTTAAGTCATCTTCTGGAACATCATCATAACTCTCCAAACCCCGAAGAATTCCATCCTGAATTTCTTGTTACTCTATTTCTTTTAGAACCATTGGCTCCAATCTCTCATGTCGAGCAATAGAGCTCTCATGGGGCAGATGAGAAGGGCTGCTTGTCTTCTTTACCACTCCACGACGAAATGCATGGGATGTGCAGCTATGCTGCGTAGCCACGCCCATCACTAGGTCTTATTTTTGGGGTAGGGCTTATATTGCACAAATGCTTAGAAATTCTGCTAGGGCTTATTTTATGGGTAGGTCTTATTTTCGGGGAAACACTGTATAATCTTAGCACTCTGGAAACTGAGGTGAGAGGATTGCCTGAGGCTAGGAGTTCAAGACCAGCCTGATCAAGGGTGAGACCCCATCTCTACAAAAAATAGAAAAATGAGTCCGGTGTAGTGGCGCACACTTGTAGTCCTAGCTACTCAGGAGGCTGAGGCAGGAGGATCACTTAAGCCCAGGAGTTTGAGGTTGTGGTGAGCTATGTATGATGACTGCACTCTAGCCTTGGTGACAGAGACCCTGTCTCAAAAAAACAAACAAAGGCAGGAGACAGCTTGAACGAGCTCCCATTGACCAAATTTGGGAAAACTTTTAAGTATCAAAAAGAATAATGATGATAATGAATGTTTGAGCCCATAATGATACCCTCTTTCTTTTATATTTTTATAAAGAGAAAACAATCAGCAATTGGTGAGTCTAGGTGAAGAGTATATGCTGGTGTTTATTGAACCATTCCTTCTACTTTTCTGTATTTTTGAAATTATTCAAAACAAAAGCAAAAAGTTAGGAGGACAAACAAAACAAAATAATGAGATTCCATTTTAATATGGAAAAAGTTAGAAAGTTGGATAAACCCAAGGCAGTGAGATAGAGATATAGGAATACTAACAAGTGGCAATGTAGGCTGGTGCAGCCATTCTGGAGCTCAAATTGGGCACAATTTAGTGAAATTAAATATATGCATATACTATGACCCAGTAATTCTACTCCTGGGTATATATCTGTAGTAGTTTGTTAATACTTTTTATCAAATATTTCCAGCTCTGCTACTAGGTAGATGATAGGATTATATTTCCCTACTACCTAGAAAGTTAGGTGTGGTTATGTAAAACTTGCTTTTACTAATGAAATGTAAGTGGATATAACATGGTCTCTTCCCATTGTAGCAGTAACCATGAAAGCTTATGTTAGGATGAAGTCTACATCAACCTGTATCCCTGAGTGACTATGATGAGCTGAGTATCCCTGTTGATCTGGCTTGAAGATGTAGTATGAGTGGAAAATAAATCTTGGCTGTGTTTTTAAGTAAATGGATAAATAATATCTACTTTATAGGATGCCTGTGATAATGTGATAATTCTTTAAGATAATACAGCTAAAGTTTCCAGTACACTGACTTAGTATGAGCACAGTAAATGTTGGTTCTCTCTTTGCCCTTTTCTCCCTTTTATTCTGCTAACATGGCAGATATCTCCTCACCTGGATCTGCTGGAAGAAATGTGCAATATCTTGATCTGGCTGGTTTCCTGAGGCCAACAACCGACTTTTGTTTTCCATGAACTGCTGCAGCTTATCAGAGAGATGTTCAAACATCTCTGCCTGGGGCAGAAGCTTCTTTAGGGAGCTCTCCTTTTCTTGCTGCTGTAGACAGAGTCGTTCGAAGCGCTGGCTCACCTCTGCCAGTTTGCCCTGCAGCACTGCTGCTGTGGTGCTGTCTGCTGTCTCCATGAATCGTGTCACCATCTCACGGGTGGCCTCCAAGCTGCTCTTTTGCCGAGCAATGTCCTGCTTCAATTTCTGTCATCAAGAACATGTTTGTCAGTTCCTGGCTCACTTATTCCAGGAAATCTGAGCCACACATGAATAACTACAAGCTCACCTCCTCAAGTAGGGCTCAAGTATTGCAACTGAGCCTTCGGAATACCACACATCTCATCCCCTTGGTTCTCCACCCCTTCTACCACATGACTTTGCTATCGCCACTTTTCCTCCAGTGCAATGGTGGCTTGGAAATTGGGTAGAAATGTCTTTACATGGATTAGTAATCATCTCTAAATCTTATTAGAAGATTCATAGAAGTGAATTTATCTCCTGTTACATTTTCAACAATATGTAATTATGGCACATGGCAAACACACCCTCTGTGATAGCTCTAGGGACATAGGTCTTACCATATTAGTGGCTAGGGCTTCTTGGATGACTCCTGATGAGAGTGCTGCCACCTGCTCCCCTTCTAGGTTTTGTTCAACTTCCCTGATGGACTGCAGCAGGCTCTCCAGACTTTCCTGGACACTCTGAGATCGAGCAATTGCCTTCTGCAGCAGAGCAGAGCGCTCAGCCAGGCTACAGGAGAGGCTTTGGAAGTAGCTGAGTATGGAATCTGGAAGGAAGAGTGGAGACTATTTTGCATTGTGCTTTTAAAAAGAATGTATTGAAATTGCATATATAAATGTAATAATAATTGACATCAAGGTCATATTAATAGAAGGAATAAGCATTAGTTATTTAGCACCTACTACAAGCCAGAAATTGTACCAAATCGTACTAAAGATAATTAAGATAAAGTCTCTGCTGCCTTCAAACTTAAGACTCTAAAATAGAGCATAGGCACAGGAAGGTACATCACAACTAACCATAAAAATAAAATCCTAAGTGCTATATTGGTATTACGAGTGCTGTCCTAGAGATGCCCAGAAAGAAGAATAACTCTTATCTTTTAATTCTTCTGAGCAGTGTGGGTGGTGGTCAGGATCTTAGAAAGGGGGTAACCTCTCAGATACATCTTTTTTTTTTTTGACAAATAAAAATTATATATATTTATGGTATACAACATAATATTTTGATACATGTATAAACTGTGGAATGGCTAAATCAAGCTATTTAACATTTGTGTTACCTCACATACTTAGCATTTCTTTGTGGTGAGAACACTTAAAATCTATTCTCTTAGCAGTTTTCAAGTATACACTATATTGTTATTAACTATACTCACCATGATGTACCCTCAGCTACATCTTGAAGCATGAGCAAGAGTTCATCGTACATGGTAAGCACTCAGTAAATGCTAGCAGCTAAGCAATAGGAAAAACTTCAGGGGTAATGTAATGCAGAAATGACTGGTTTACTTGGGAAAGGAAGGGAAGTAGGTGTGAATAGAATGTAGATGCCTGGGGAAAAGGGGTTGAAGCCAGATCATGAAGAATAAAGATGGTGCAAGAATAAAGTTCATAAAAGTGTGAGCTATTTGATGAGAGTCCATGTCTATTCATGTTTATATTCTCAGCCTCTCGCCTGGTGCCACAGATATTTGCACAACATAACGTGATATACTGCAGAACAGAGGTACATACTAAGAATTAAGAGAATGCTGTTGCTATTGCTGTTTCATACCTGTAGTTTCCTGAACATGCTTGTGGTCTGGGGCTGGCTCCCCTTCAATTTCCATCAGGTCATGAGCTACTTTTTGGAGCTTTTCTACAGGTACTTGGTGCTCAGCCAATTCCTCCTGCAACTGCTGCTTGTCCATGAAAAATGACAAAAGAAAAACATCTCAGTAAACAAAGCTGATTTCTAGGAACCTAGAGATACTAAACAGCTTTATAAAATAATTTCAGTTTATCCACAGCCATAGATAATAGAATACAGTATTTAGGAAGCAGATCTTGTCCAAGCCATTCTAACCACTGCCTTTAATCTGTGCTTTTCTTTGGTGAGTGCTCTAAGCCATGCAATATAAGGCCTTGACACCCCAACACAGCATGTGCCCTGACTTACCTTTGTTGTTGCAAGCTGCTGCTGTAGGACCCCAGGGTCAGAGGCAACAGTATCTGAGAGGAGCTTCTCCACACTGGACTCACAAGTCTGCATCCAGGCCCGCAGGCTGTCAGCACCGCTTTGGAACTGCTGATACTGGGCTAGCAGCATGTTCAGGTGAGAGCCCAAGCGTGTACACTGTACCAGAGAAAGAAAGGGGAGCAGACCTCAGTAAGGTCAGGCCAAAGGCAGCAGCTTCCTGGGCACAGCCCAGATAAAGAGGCCTGGCTTTGTTACAGAGAACTCACTGTAACTTCCGATAAGGATAGGACCAGGACCTGTGAATTGATGGATAGCAATTATCTGCAAGGGGGGTCCTCATCGTTTGCTCCATGCCATTCACCTCAACCTTATTACATACCCAGGAATATTTCATGAGTTGCATGACAAGCCACCAAAGAAATATACATCAGGTTGCAGGCAAAGGTAGAGACTGAAAGGTACAAAAAATGTTCTTTTTGGGGGATTACAGATGCTGGCAGAAAACATAAGACTGTTAAGAAGAACTGACTAGATTCTAAACTTTGGGAGGAAGGAGTTCTTTGGATAGGGAGGAAGATAAGGATTTACCCTAGATACTCTGTCCAGGAATAAAGACTGTGCAATTGGTTTAAGTTTCCCTTGTGCTACTTTTCTCACGAGCCCAAGTCTGTTGGTCAGAATATAGGAAGTTGAGCACCTCTACTACCAGTGTGAGACATACTCCTGACACTGCTAAGATCAGGTATTAGCCTGTGGGGCTACACATTTTACATTTTTTTGCATAGTTCATGAAGATTTTCTATCTGTGGTCAATGTACAAATCAGCTTGCCCACTGTGTCCTGAGGTTCTAATTCTGAGCCCTAGAAACCCAGAGTTGTGTGAAGGCTGCCAAGATCATTTCACCTGAGGCTACCAGGAACTTCCCTCTTACCTTTGAATGGAGAGCAGTGTATCTTTCTGTTGCATCCTTCAGCTTGTCCTTCACTAAGTTTCCAGTTGTTGATGGTTCTTTGCCTTCCTTAAAACTGTTTTCTGTGTCCAAGACTTTCTGTCCCGAGATAGTTACAAATCTCAAGTCTCCTTTGTGGGAAATGACATCCTCTGAGAAGCTTCCCTGTCGCTTTAGCAGGGAGGGAAGGGCCTCAGGGCTGCTGTCTCCCTTGTGCATGTTCTCCAGCTCTTTCTCAGACCGTTCTAGCCAGCTTTCAAACTCTCTATGATCCTGCAGAAACTTCTGCAATTCATCTTGAAGTGCCTGTACCTGCTTCAGCTCTGCCTCTGACCGGGCCAGGGAAGTGGCATATTGCTCCTTTAGTTCTCCCAGCTTCTCCTGTAGCATCTGTCGTTCTTCAGGTGTGAGATTGTGGCCATGCTGATCCAGGAAGGCTTGAGCTGACTGGGTAGCCAAGATGAAATTTTGCTGCTGGGACAGCAATTCTTGGTGACGAGCCTGATAAATAATCCCCCCCACAAACAAAGGAGAATCAGTAGTGAATCCACAATAATTTGGTTGTGAGTACAGCTAGAAGTAGAGTGAGGTCTCTACCTCTACCTTAACAGACTGCTTTTCCAGATGCTTAGAAATTGCCAACATTTCTCACTCCCTAAGCATCATGCCATATGCTGATCCCCACTGAACTGACATATATAGAACTTTATTGCTTTTAAAGAGATTTTACATGTATTATCTCATCTGATTTGTGACACAACCTGCAATGCAGGTAGATAATACCCACAGTAAAGATAAGTGAATACCAAAAAGATGGTATACGTCATAAGGTCATGCAGTCTGTTAAGGGACAGAACTGTGACTAGGGCTGGGCACAGTGGTTCACACCTACAATCCTAGCACTTTGGGAGGCCAAGATGGGAGTACAACTTGAGGCTATGAGTTCAAGGCCAGCCTGGGCAGCATAGCTAGACCCTGACTCTATAAAAAGCAAAAGAAATTGGCTGGGCATGCTGGTGTGCACCTGTAGCCTCCCAGCTGCCTGGGAGGCTGAGGCTTCTTGAGCTTGGGAATTTGAGGTTGCAGTGAGCTATGATCACACTCTCCACTGCAATCTAGCCCAGAGAACAGAGCTAGACTCTATTTCAAAAAACCAAACCAAACCAAAACAACCAAAAAATCAAAAACACCCCTGTGGCCTCTTTACTAAACTGTACAAATGGCCAACTGATAATTATCGACATTAATGGAAGGAGAGAACAGCTGAATAAGCCATACATACGATAACATAAAAATTAAAAATACTTAAGCCATGAATTATGTCACTCACATGTCCATGAACACTGTCCTAATAAGAAAGACTTTGGAAAATTAATTCATTAAACAAAAAGTAAACTGTATTTATGGATAGTATAAGTAATCTGCACTTTTTATTTGTATGTGCTATGTCTGTGTGCTTATATGTAGACGTTATTTCTATTCTGATGGAGTATAAGTTCTTTGAGAAGAGTTGTGGGTTTCTGTTTTGTTTTGAAACATGTTCTTCCTCAGTCTAACAGAAGACAGTGGGAGCTCGGTCAGTGCTCCTATCTATACTATTTATGCAACTGCCTAGAGAAGGACTTCTTCAGACTATTTTCCAGTTTCAGTCTATATCAATAGCAACCTCACAGCCTCAGCTTCCTATGTCATTTCAAGAAAGCTGGAATGATACATATATTCTACTCAAACAGATAGTAGTACAAAATGGTACTACATTGTTGTCTGTGTCCCACCCAGATATCACCCCATTCTTATCCTCCAAGCCTTCTACCTACAAGTATGGCTGTTTCCTTCTTGGGACGGACATGCTACTTGGTCAGGCTGACTGCTGCCAGCAAGAGGTGTCGGGAGGCTCACAGCAGAACTATCTCTGTCCTGTGCTGTTGTAAGACTATCAGGGTTTCATGGGACACAGTATAATGGATCTTTCAAGTACAGAAGTGTCACACAAGTGGCAGAAACCTTATTACTACAAAATATGGCAATGGCCCACACAGGCCATTGAACAGAGGTATTCCAGCTAAGTCATATATTGTTGCTGCCAAGGTGCCACTACTAAAATATATAATACATGTGTTTTGTAAGTACCTTAAATATAATCTTCTTTCAATCATCCAATATAATGTGCCTGTACATGTCAGTTAATGTCCTAGGAGATAGTTTATCAAGTTGGTTCACTGGTTTATTTCTAATTCCTGGCATTTGGCAGGTACTCAGTATTTGTTGAATAAATGAGTGAATAAATGAGCAGAGATAAACAGTAAGAAATGATTTCTAGTTTTGTTTTGTTTTTTGTTTTATTACAGAACAAGGAGGCTGTAAGAAATTGTTTCTGCTTTCAAGCCTAGCATCTAGAGGGCAATAAAGACAAAAATATAATATAGAATGAGAAATGCTACAACATAGGGAAGGGTATAATAGGAACATATAAGGAGAATTTATATCCTAACTTTGGGGAATGATGAAGGGCTTCCTAGAGGAGGTGAAATCTAAGCTGAGATTTGAAGAATGAGTAAAAATTAACTAAGAGCTAGACTCTTCCTTTACTTTCTGCACTGGAGAGGCAAGAAATTTCCAAGAGCATGCAATGGCCCAGAGGAGAGTGAAAATACAGTATAGTCAATGAACTGAAAGGGATCAGTTTACCTAGAGACTCAAGTATAAAGGAAGGTAAGAAACAAGGCCAAGTAAGTAAGAACAGATTCTGGGAGTGGGGGTTGAAGATTAAGTTTCAACTCAATCTTAAGAGCAATAGGGAACTGTAAAAAAAAGTTATGCAAGGATATAGCATTTTAGAAAGACTACTTAGTAGTATAGGAAATGGACTGGAGGGTAAAACCAATAGATGCTACTATAATAACACAAGTGAAAGCTGACAGTGGTCTAAACTACTATGTTATCTCAATGGAGATGAAGAAGTATGGGTATAAGCCACATGGGATTTGAGAGAGTGAGAAAGAGAAAATAATCTAGGATGATGTCTAGTTCAGGCAATTAAGTGGGAATATAGGAAGAAGAACATGTTTGATTGGGGTAGAGGCATCACAGGAAATAAGAGTTCCATTTTCAGGCTGAGGTGCTTGTGGTTCCAAGTTGTAAACAGGCAGATGGATTTACATACTAGTTTGAAGCTCAGGATAGGCATCAGGGCTGAAGAGAAATATATTCATGGAATCTATTAGGACAAATGGTAACTGAAATAATGTGCGTGGATGAGACTACACAAGGAATTATATTCTGAAATATGAGAAGAAGGCCTAGGAAATACCTGGAAGCCTATCAGTATGTCAAAAGCTGGCCAAATCAGGGCAGAGTAGTGCTATGGAATCCAAGGGAGAAAGTATTTCAAGAGGAATGGCCAACAGTGTCAAAGCTGCTGGGACATCAAAGAAGATTAGACATAGGGGCAAAGAGGTTGTGGTGACTTGCCCAGGGCAGAAAAGATTTCTCTAACATAGTGAGGACAAGCTAACAATCTCACCTTCATCTTCTCACATTGCCTGTCCAGTTTCTCTGGGGCTTGGTTCACTGCCATGTAACCATTAGTGGTATCCAAGGCTCCTTTCTCCAGGCTAGCTCCTGAGAGCTGTTCCATTCTTGGAAGGCTTGTCTGTAGCTGTCCTCCAGATGACCCCAGTGAAGTCACCCAATCCAAGAGAGCATCAATCTTACTCTTGTTGTCTTCCAGTTCTTTTGCTGCTTTACTCTGAAAGACACAGAGGTAGTTTAGTGAAGGCCTTACATACCCAACTACACAACCACAGGCTAAGTAAAGGGGAAGGGAAATTTCATGCTAAAGAAAAAGAGAAGCTCTAAGACTGTATATAAACAGTCTTACACATACAAAAAGGAATGAATATCTTCTAAAGTCTGTTGAAAAATAATTATTTAAAACAATCTCTAGATTTTGTCTCTATCTTACTGCATTTAAAAAAAGAGAGGTAGAGCAAATCCTAAGATGTAAAAAGACTTTATTAAGAGATCATTTAGTCCTGTCACCCCAGCAAAGCTCATGGAATCTTCTCTAGGTGCACAGAATGACACACTAGTGTGTAGGGTAAGAAATAGCATAACCACCTTCAATTATCTGGCTGCTCCTCCCTAAAGGAAAGGCAGATTTCTCTTATCCTTTTCTCATCCAAACAAAACATTTCTTCTTAAACTTGCTCCTAAAATTCTATTTACAGGCTATACAAGGATTTTAATAATTAAATTGGTTATGCCAAGTTATATATTCATGTAGTTCACAATTTATCTTCAGGTAACTTACATTTCTTTTCCATGTTCTCTACCTCCCTCATTAGCATCAGAGCCCAAGTCTGAACAAAGGATTTAGATTCAATCTGCTAGTGCTGAGTGAGGTACAGAAGACCATTTGAGGCTTCACCTTCTCTTTGGTTTATCCCAGTGCCATGACTCCCGTCGTAACTATAGAGGCAGCTAAAGGATAGCCTATGGCCCACAAAGACTCCACAGATATTTTCCCCAGACTGTTAGATCACCAGTCCGGAGTCATGTTAGAAATATGTCATTTGTTTTTTCTCCCTGGGATAATACCCTTCCACACTAAGTTCTTTCTGACATTTTCAATTAGCCAGTGTACTGAGCGTGGCAAGACTTTTTTTTTTTTTCCTTCTTTTTTGGTAATATGTACTCCCTACCAATTTTTCTGACTTGAAGTTCTTCTGGATGTTTCTTGTAAAAATAAAGACTAACTCACACACCAGCTCGTAAAGCAGCCCTTTTGTGTGATTCTATGCTCTCTATAAGACAATTTCCCCTTATTATCTTTTATTTTTGTAGGTACCAAAATTTTCTTTTTTTAAAAATATCAGTATCATAGACTGGTAACCTTTTCAGTCTCCTGCTGTAAGGCTGAGGTCACTGCTTCCTCCAGCTCCTTCTGGGCCACCCGTGTCCGTTCCTGGAGAGACTCATATTGCTCCTTAGTCTGATGAAGTTTTTCCCGAAGGGCTGTCAACTCATGAGGGCTCAGCTTGGTCTGATTCTCTTCCAGGAACCCTTCGATGTCTTTAACAACAGTGGCAAATGAGGTGGCATGATTCTGAATGTTGTCCTGTAAGTCCTTAATACATGAAAAGAAGAATGGCAGAGCCTTCAACTTTAGTACTTCTAAGTCCTCTAATAGTACAGAGAAGGATTGGCTAGGATGACATATCTGCTAGTCCTTAACTATAATTTGCTTAAGGTTTAGGTTTAGACCAATTTTAAAATTTTTAAATATTTAGTTTTCTAAGCAAATATTTTATGAAGACAAAAAAGGAAATTACCCATAAACATGCTGAATGGCAGAGATTTCTCATTTTGCATGCAATGAGTTATCCTCAAAGGGATCATTCTTTCCATAAATAAGAGCTGACAACATGATTCTAGCATAGCCAAGGCCTGTTGGTCCTTTATATTCTCTTGGTTATCACTCCTTAACCTTAATGTGGCCTACAAGGTCCAACATGATGTAGGTCCTACCTACCTCTCCAACCTCATCTTTCACTAATTTTCTTCTTGTTCATTGCAGTCTAGTTGAACTATCTTTCTTTCAGTTCTTGATTGTGTTGGACTCAATCCCATTCTCACCTCAAGACAGATGCCTCTGCCTGGTAAGTTCTCTTCCTCCTCCCACCCCTTTATGTGTTAACCCCTACATATCTTTCATTTCTCAGTTTAAGGGACACTTCTTTTTTTTTGAGACAGAATCTCACTCTGTTGCCCAGCCTAGAGTGCCATGGCGTCAGCCTAGCTCACAGCAACCTCAAACTCCTGGGTTCAAGCAATCCTCCTGCCTCTGCCTCCTGAGTAGCTGGGACTACAGGCATGTGCCATCATGCGCGGCTAATTTTTTCTATATATTTTTAGTTGGCCAATTAATTTCTTTCTATTTTCAGTAGAGATGGGGTCTCGCTCTGCTCAGGCTGGTTTTGAACTCCTGAGCTCAAATGACCCTCCCGCTTCAGCCTCCCAGAATGCTAGGATTATAGGCGTGAGCCACCGTGCCCGGCCGGGACACTTCTTTAAGTTAATCTTTTCTGACATCCTAGACTAGATTGGGTTCTCTGTTCTCACATAGCTTTTCCTTTATAGATTTAACAGCTAATAACTATATATTCATTTTTGTAATAACCTGTATGTCTGTCTGTCCGTCCCACTAGACTGTGTGGCATGTTTATGAGGACAGGTATGATGTCTGTTTACCATTATTTACACTAAGCACTATGCCTAGCACATAGCAAGCCTTTAAAAATACTTATTGAAGGAATGAAAAAATGGATTAATTTGCACTGACCTTCAAGTCACTTTGGTGGTTCTGCAGAGCAGAGAGATCCCGCTGGGTGACTCTGCCCTGGTGGTCCACCAGTGCTCTTTCTGCCTGTCCTACCCAGCTGCAAAGATCCTCTAGTTTCTGGTGACAGGTATTTTGTTGTTTCTGCAGGGTCTAATTAAAATGCAAAGGGGTCAAAAGACAATTACTAATTCTCATTTTATAAATGCAAGATAACTCCCTGAAATATAAAACTGGAAGGTTATATCTCAAGGATGGAAAGTTGATGGGAGACTAGAATAAGATAAGGCACAGAAGTCATATTTGGAAGCTCCCCTCATTTGGACAGTCCAGTGCTCTGGGTTTATGGTCTAGATGATAATCAGGGGTAATTCTGGGAGTGAATGCTCCTAGTTCAGGTTTTAGTTTGAGAGTTCCTTTGCCAGACTGCTGCTATTATCCTAGAAATGGAGAACAGAGAGCTCAGATGCTTGAAATCCACATGTGATAATAATGATAATATATTAGTGGTTCTGATCAATCCCTCTATTACAACCAGAAAATTTGCTATTTATTAAGTCAAAATATGGAAAAGTAGAAGAACTTCTGGACTAGAAGGAAATTCATAAGTTAATTGAGGTTCTTAATAATTGAGATGACATTATAAATCAAATGTCTCACAAATGCAGAGACTCATTAAATAGAATGATTATATGCCAGGCAAGAGGGGCTTAATTTGGCTATTTTGAGAAGGAAACTGTCCAAGAATAGCAACTGGCTCAGTCCTTTAGGTGTCTACACTGATATCAAAGGGAAAAGCCAGGCTCAAGGGGAGAGAGGGAATATGTTTCTGTGCCTGATCCTTTCTCCAGATCTCATCTCAGTTGCATGACCCTGAAGCACCTGACTGAGCAATTGAGCATGATGTGTTCTCCTGAACATCCATCTAAAGCCATTTTCCACCAGTTTCTACCTTCTGATGGTGTTTTAGTCACCTGCACTTACAAACAGGTGCCCAAATTGGCCCTCTCTCCCCCTCTTTAGGACATTTAGAAAGGCTCTGGAAGAGAACTCCTAAGAGCTCTTCAGCTGTAAAACAGGATCTTCATGGGTTAGGATGGGTGCAGACTGAATCTGAAAAAAGCAAAGCAAACAAGTTAACACACAGACATACACACACATTCAGAGCAAATATAGAGAGGAGCAGAGCATTTCTGACAATAACAAGGTTAATAAACATTGTGGAATTAATTATGTGCTCAGGGAGAATGTTCACATGCAGTTCTATTGCCTGCTGCAGCTCAGGGGCCTAGCCTGAATCTGGGCTAGGTATTAAGGTGGCTCAGATCAATGCTACTTCATTAACTATCCACAGGCTACACCATGCCTTATAAATTCCCGAGTTATGGCATTGCAAATGTTCAGATTTGGAAAGTAAGCTGAAGCACTTCATTAGTATTTTCTCTCAATTCCAATGCAGTTGAAACTATGAGGCAGTAACAGGGGACATACGGCACTGACAAACCTAATTTCCTTAAGTATGACTCAAAAGCTCCATTACACTTAGCACAATATTTAATAAAGGAGCTCTTGAGACAAATTTTCTGGTCATAATGACAATTCTAATATCATCTTGCTGTATGCCAACTTATTATTCAAATAGCAGAAATGGCATAAGCATCATTCTAGGTATTCTAAAGTAGTGATGTTACTATTAATGCAATTATGTTGAGTTTTGCAAGAAGACAGTTGTGCTAGAAGATGGTAGAATGGTTTGAAAGATGGTATAATAAAATATGATTCTGGTAAAAAGTTCCTTGTCAGCTGTTTGAAGATTGTCAAGAAATCTTATTGTACATCATTTGAAAAACCCCAAAATAAAGCTGATTTCAGAACTGTTCTCAAGAACCCAGAGTATCTAGATATCCTTAATGGCCCTCAAAAGAATGCTGAGGGTGAAAGTAAAGGGAAGAAAGGATTAGATACATGATTTTCATTTGAAAGTCAGAGACACAGTGAAGGAAGGGTCTCACTGAAAGAAGACACCTGCATGTGCATACACACACACATTTATATTCTCTCACTCATGCACACAAAACCAAAAACACAGCAAGAAAAACAGCCTGAAAGACATGAAATTTCAAAATTGGTAAACCCAGGTTCCTGAAATCATGACTCATGGAGTCTGGCCAGAAAACCCAAAGACAGAGGACATCCCAAAAGACAAACTGAGCCCAGTTGCTGGATCAGTCTGACCTTAACCAGGGCTTTCTGCTCCATTTGTTGACGATGGCCTTGCAAGATATCCATCTGAACTGCAGTCTGTTCCAAAAGGTCCTGGAAGGACCTCTGCAGCTCATTCAGAAGCCTCAGCATCTGTCGATTCTGCTGAGGGGACAAATCTTGGGCATGCTCGGAGATAAAGTACTGAATATCAAAAGCGAGAGCATCCAGCTGAGACTTCCTTTCAGCCATGGGCTGTTTCAAATCCTAAGGTAAATGGGGAAAGAAAAATAAGCAAATAATACTTCCGTCTCTCTATTCATGCAGAAGCTATTGGTCTAATCAAGGAACTAACAGAATCAAAAAGAGGCTAATTTCCTATGTTTTTATAATTGGCACTGATGATTCTATGCCCAAACTAGCACTGGAAGTTTCTCTTACTTCTGGTCTCTGCAAACTTCTTACAAACTACAATTAAGTTTCCTTTGCTGGACCCTGATACAGTAAGCTTTCAATTATTTATCCTAAGAGAATTATACTATTGCTAATCCAAACAATCTACGAATTCTTTTTAAGTTTTAGACAGTAAAATATGAATTTCTAGTTTGAGGCATACCTGTAAAGTATATTTTTTTAGGTTCACATACTTATTTGTATTTGTCCAGCAATGAGTTACTGGTGCACTAATACTGAGAAAATATATAATTTATTTGTGAGTCACTAAAATTTGTTTTTTAGAGTAAATAATGCTATTTATACATTTTTAAACTGTGAAGGATTACTGTCAGACTTTCTTGAATTTTAGTTATCTTCTTCATAAATAAAAACTGCTGAAACACTAAAATCATGTGTTTTTCAGACAATTAAAAGCATGTCATTTCCCCACGAACATTTAGTGATTATTCACGTTATAGTAAGTGCATATAACTCAGTTATATGCAATAAAAACAGAATATCTATAACTCTATCACTTTGAAATTGACAATAGTCAATCCTGCAAAGTAGACAGGGAGGCATTCTTGGATATTTATCATAAGACAAAGCTTCCTTCCTCTATGAACATACAGGTTTAGAAAACTATCACTGAGAAAACAACAAGGCTTAGACTGTTGTTCTCATCCCATAAGAGAATTCATGGAAGGTATAACTAGTGAAGAGCACCAATGCATGAGATGCTCTACATTTTTATATCTCATACTGTATCGTATGAATTTTTTTCATGCTATCTTCTTTATAGTATCTTAGCAAACATATATAGTCTGCTACTCTGTCCCCCAATAACTTTGGATAATGGGTATAAAAGAAAGAGGCAGGCCAACTCTTGCATAATAAAGAGGGATGAGATTGTACATAAGGTTAACCATGGACAAACTTTTATGTTTGCTTCTCTTAAGATTTGGCAAGAGGGAGAAGACAGAAGGAGAAGACATTTCTAGTTCTGCTCTGACTCTCTGAAGAGTTTAAGAAGAGGGACAACTCTATATAGCAGAGGGTTGATAAAACAGTGAAATAGCTGATATAATCTTTTTTTTTTTTTTTTTTTTTTTTTGAGACAGAGTCTCCCTCTGTTCCCTGGGCTAGAGTGCCATGGCGTCAGCCTAGCTCACAGCAACCTCAAACTCCTGGGCTTGAGTGATCCTTCTGCCTCAGCCTCCCGAGTAGCTGGGACTACAGGCATGTGCCACCATGCCCAGCTAATTTTTTCTATATATTTTTAGTTGGCCGATTAATTTCTTTCTATTTTTAGTAGAGACGGGGTCTCGCTCTGGCTCAGGCTGGTTTCGAACTCCTGACCTTGAGCGATCCGCCCACCTCGGCCTCCCAGAGTGCTAGGATTACAGGCGTGAGCCACCGCGCCCGGCCTACATAGTGCTTTGTTGAAATTAGTTGAAAATGTTACATATAATATGGTAATATATAACTATTTTATGGACTTAAAATATACACCCAAAATATTAGCAATTTTGAGTTATATTAAGCACAAAGTGGATGTCAGAAATTATTTATAAATTTCTTTTATATTTCTTTTCATATATTTGTAGGTGAGTGATGATGCTGGAGAAATATACATTATAACTAGCATGAGAGTTGTTTTCTGTGAAGATATTTTAATTCTATACTAATCTTTATTTTGTTGGTTTTTTTTAGAGTGGAAATATGCCTTGAAGTAGGGTCAGGGTCTGGAGTAGTATCTGCATTCCTAGCCTCTATGATAGGTCCTCAGGCTTTGTACATGTAAGTATATCATCTTCATCCCCATCTTCCACTGAGAGATGCACTATGAGTGCTTGAATGAAATAATTTTTGTAAGGAGACAATACATATCTGATAATGTTTACTTAAGTATTATAAAAACCAAGATTGCAAATTATGCTTCCCTAAAAATTATGACTTCATGTTTAAAACTGCTCTATCATACTATATAATTATAGAAGCAGCATAATTTTAGATCGTCTCTAAATTTGATTCTTTTTCAGGTCAATTATTTGATTATCAGAAAGCATAAAAGTTACTTAAATTTCTTTATAAAAAATTAGAGAATATAGGCCGGGCGTGGTGGCTCACACCTGTAATCCTAGCACTCTGGGAGGCCGAGGCGGGTGGATCGCTCAAGGTCAGGAGTTCAAAACCAGCCTGAGCAAGAGCTAGACCCCGTCTCTACTAAAAATAGAAATAAATTAATTG
>CAUYPO010059556.1:0-15591 GCA_963574435.1 Cheirogaleus major | reverse complement strand
TTTTACTATGCCCCACAGATTTTGATAACTTGTGTCTCTTTTATCATTTAGTTCAAAAAATCTTTTGATTTCCATCTTGATTTCCTCATTAACAGAATAATCATTCAGCAGAAGGTTGTTTAGTTTCCGTGACTTTATGTAGAGATGATAGTTTATGTTAGAGTTGATTTCTAATTTTATTCCACTGTGGTCTGAGATGACATATGGTATAATTTCTATTTTTTAAAATTTGCTGAGACATGCTTTGTGGCCTAGGATATGGACAATCTTAGAGAATGTCCCATGAGCTGATGAGGAAAACATATATAAAGTGGTTTGGGGGAGAATGTTCTGTAAATGTCAGTCAGGCATATTTGTTCTAGAGTCTTGTTTAAGTCCATTGTTTCTGTGTTTATTTTGTGTTTCTAGGATCTGTCCTGTTTCTGTCAGAGGGATATTGAATTCCCTGGCTATTACGGTCCTGTTGTTCATCATTTTCTATATATCAAGTAGGATTTGCTTTATGAATCTGGGTGTACCTGAGTTAAGTGCAAAGATATTTAGAATTGTTATGTCTTCTTGTTGAAATGTACCCTTCACCATCATATAGTGACCATCTTTGTCTTTCATTACTTTTGTTGATTTGAAGACTAAGTTATCTGAAATCAGAACTACTATGCCAGCTTTCTTTTGGCTTCCATTTGCATGGAATATTGATTTTCATCCCTTCACCTTGAGTCTGAATGTATCCTTGTGGGTTAGATGTGTTTCCTGAAGACAGCAGATACTTGGCTTGTGTATATTTATGCATTTGGCCAGCTGATGTCTCTTTAGTTGGCAGTTCAAGCCATTCACATTTATTGAAATAATTCATAAGTGGGGCAGATTCTTGTTCATCCTGTTGAGTTGAACTTTGTTGCTTTGTTTTCTCTCTGGAGCCATTGTGGTAGCTGGTCTTTGACCATAAGATTTTGGGTGATTTTACACTGATGAGTGTTCATTGGGCTGATCCATGTGTAATGCTGTTCTGATTAATTCCTGGAGGACAGGTCTTATCTTGATGAATTCCCTCAGTCTTTGCTTGTCTGAGAAGGTCTTTATTTGTCCCTCACATAAGAAACTTAGTTTTGCAGGGTACAAAATTTTAGGCTGGGAATTATTCTGTTTGAGAAGAGTGAGAATAGGACCCCAGTCCCTCCTGGCTTATAAAGTTTCAGTTGAAAAGTCTGCCATTATTCTGATGGGTTTTCCTTTGTAGGTTACCTGCTTCTTTTGCCTTATAGCTTGTAAGAGGGCCTCTTTTGTGTTTCTGTTAGCCGGTCTGATGACTATCTGTTGTGATGTCTTCCTGTTTGCAATGAATCTCCCAGGAGTCCTTTGAGTTTCTTGTACCTGGATATCTAGATTTCTAGCAAGGCCAGGGAAATTTTTCTCTATTGTATCCTCAAATAGTTTATCCAACCCTGGTATATTTTCTTCTTCACTCTCATCAATGTCTATGATTCTCATGTTAGGCCTCTTCACATAATCCCACATTTCTTGTAGGCTTTGCTCTTTTCTCTTATTTCTCTGCTCTATCTCTGTGACTGACTTGTTTATTTGAAAGGTGTTATCTTCAATCCCTAACATTCTTTCTTCTGTCTAGTCTACCCTATTCTTGAGGCTTTCCATTGTGTTTTGTAAATCCTTGAATAAATTCTTCATTTCCAGAAGTTCTGTTTGGTTTTTCTTTAGTATATCAATTTCTTTAGTGAATTTTTCTTCCCAAATCCTGAATTTTTGTTTGTTTGTTTGTTTCTTTGTGTTGGGTATCCATTTTCTCTTGCATATCATTGCATTTTCTTACAATCCATGTTCAAAGTTCTTCTTCTGTCATTTTATTATTCTGAATTTGGTTGATATCCATTGCTAGAGAGCTGGTATACCCCGCTGGGGTGTCCTTTCAAATTGGTTGTTCAGACTTTCAGAGTTCTTTCACTTATTCCTTTCATCTTGGGCAGTTATCGCTTCTTTGGATTTTCATTTAGATAATGACATGCCCAGTTTAGTCTCTGAGCCAGTAGGTGGTGCTTGTGGGTGAGATTTGACCACACCCTATGTGATGAGTAAGTAGGTGTAATAAAAAAGTTTGCAGAATGACCTCCCTGTCAGTAGATGGTTCTTCCCAGGAGTAGCAAGCTGCAGTGTTGTTTTGGGGTCCTGTAACCAGCTCTCTTTCATCTGGAGAGGCACTCTAGTACCTTCAGGTGGTGGTTGGGTCCCAGGGACTTCCAGGTGTGTTCTTATTCTCCACCTCAACAGGAGTAGTTTGGGGAGTGAAGCTGGGTAAGGCTGGGTTGGTTGAGCCTGCCCTCAAGCTCCACAAATGCTGTTAGCAGGGGTCAAAGATCTCTTCTCTGCTTCTGGGAAAAGCTGCCAGGAGGGATTGAAATGGCCCCACTCAGCCAATAAGTCTGTGTGTGGATGTGGGGCTGTCTGCAACCTGAAGTCTGGAGCAGGCCTCTCTCTTTTTCACTCTCCCCTATTCCATAGTTTCTCCTGGGCCTTTGCTGGCAGGCAGGATCTCAAGCCAGCGGGTCTCCCTTGGCTGTGATGTGAGCCTAGAGGTTCCCTGCCCAGGATCACAGCCTGAACTGGGTGCATGGCCCTCCCATGGGAAGTGTTGCCCCTCAAGCATGCTACAACTGAAACCTGAAGGCACATACACCTCAGTAGACTAGTTCACAAATATCCCCTCTGTGTCCTCATGCAACACGACTGAAACCTGTGTATATGTAATCTGGCCTATAGATCTGTTGTCCAGTTCCCAGAGATCAATCCCTGATCCTGCCAGGGAGAAGAGTGCTGGTCTCAAGTCTCTGACAGGGTGCCTAAACTGGATCAATGTGTCTCTGTCTTGGGGTTTGCCCTGCTCTGTTGGAGTCACCAGGCAAGCAGCACCTGGGAGAGCTGACATGTAGGGATCTCACAGTCTAAGTACCCCTCAGTCCACCGCAGGGCCCCAAAAGGAAAGGTCTCATTCCCTGTTGATGACTCTGCATGGTGGCTAAATTGTCTTTCTCAGCAGCCCCAGGTAAGGGAGGGGTAGGGGAGAATGAAGCAGTATGGCACCTGGCACTCAGCTCGGGTCTGTGGGGCAGAAGGTGCCCTGAGGGAGCTGGGAGCCTGGTGCCTTGTCTGCAAGAGGCTTTCTGCTCACTGGCAGCAGCCATCTCTTGGCTGCTGTTGTCAGGTCTCTCCAGCAGCTCAGGAGCCCACCACCAGTCCAAGATGCAAGGGAGGGGAAATTTAACCACTCTACCTAACATTGTCACTGGTCTCCAAGCCTCTCGAAGTTTAGACTCTGCTGATGCCTTTCTCCTTCCAATTCTGCTCTGCAACCTCTTGCCATGGAGTCTTCTGTACGTTCAGGCACCCTTCCTCCAACCCTCATCTAATCTATGTTTGTCTGCCTGTTTGTTTTTTTCATTTTCATCTAAAATATTTCCTTCTTGCAGACATACTCTGGCTGGAGGTGTTTCTTGTCCGCCATCTTGCTGGTAGGTTAATACAATTTAGATCATTAAGTAGAAGATATTTACTCTACGTTAAAACAAAGAATTTATATGTGAAATATGTGAAGAACTACAAATCAATTAAAAGAAGACAAATAAAAAATGGACAAAATATTTGAATAGGTTTTTCACAAAAAATGAAATCCAAATGATCAATAAGTACATCAAAACCTTTATAACCTTATTAGTAATAAATGGCATGCAAATTTAAACTGCAGTGAGATACAACTAGAATCCTACTAGATTTATAAAATTCAAATTGTCTTTCAACACTAAGTATTCATAAAGTTATAGAGCAATGTGAACTCCTATCGAATGTTCCTGGGGGCTCAAATTGGTATAAATATTTCAGAAAACTTTTTGACATTTTCTGGTAAATTTTAAGATGCATATAATCTATGGCCAAGCAAGTCCATATTTGAATATATAAAGTCATTTACCCTAGAGAAACTCATAGGTAAATGTACTCAAATATTTATAAAATTTAATAGTATTCAAAATATCCAAAAATTGAAAGTAGCCTATACCTCCATCTGCATTAAAGGGGATAGATAAATTGTGTTAATTTCATACAATAAAATAATATAGAACAATGATAATAAATGAACAACATACAACAACATGGGTGAATCTAAGAAAAGCAATATAGAAGAGAAAGTAATCTATCTACAGTGTGATTTCACTTCTATCATGTAAGCTCACTAAAAACAAAGAAATCAGCCCTCTGTATCCATGGATTCAACCAACTATAAATCAAAAATAATTGGGGGAAGAAAACATAAAAAATAACAATACAATAAAAAGGTACAAATAAAAATGTAACATAACAAATATTTACATAACATTGACATTGTATCAGGTATTATAAGTAATCTAGAGATGATTTAATTATACAGGAGGATGTGCATAGGTTATATGAAAATTCTATGCCACTTTATATCTGGTACTTGAGCATTCCTGGATTTAAGTATCCACTGGGGGTCTTGGAGCTAGTTCCTATGGATACTGATGGAGGACTGTGTTGTTAGGGATGTGCACAGGGAAGTAATGAATGCACTATAAAGAAAGCAAGGAATTGATTGACATAGACGGTTAGGACAGTGATTATCTCTTGTGAGAGGAAGGGTGTTGTGATGAAAAAGAAGCACACAACATCCTCTATTCTGTGTTCTCATTAGGGCTCTCATAGGCTGCAACCTATGTAGTCGCACAAAGCCCACTCTTAGAAGACCTTGAGCTTGGTTTAGTGCTCTGCTTCCATTGCCTTGACATTCTTGATAAGTTTTGAATAAGGAGCCCCTCATTTTCATTTTACACTGGGTCCACAAATTGCATAGCCAGTTCTGGTTTTCATGACAGGGTATTTGTGATATAAACTGGCCTTTAGTGTGCTATGCACTTTAGGGAGTGTGTGTTATATTTCACAAAAGGAGAACATTAGAAAAATGTTATTAAAAAGTGATTGGGAGCAGAGGGGCCATGGATTATACCATAGATACGGTGCCAGTAATGTCCTGTCAACTGTCCTGAAAACTTTATCATGATAACTTTCTTACTAGTCTTTTCTTAGTAAAGGACTTGGGGGCAAATTGAATTATTTCTTGAGCTCTACCAATATGCAAGCTACACTCTGCATCTGATTCACAGGAGTTTTTTTAATTTAATTCTCAACTGATAATTGTTATGTCTTAAGTCCATTCCGGAACAAAGTGGGGAGAAAGCACAAGAGATAAATCATCGGCAAAATGAAGATCACGAGCACCCCAGGAGAAGAAGGAGATGTTATTTCATGATACCTCGAAGGGCTCAGGATGAGTCTGAGAATGTGTCACTGAACAGACAGCTTTCCCCCAGGGTGGAAAGAGAAGAGCTCGGGGCAGCTGGCTCTAGATGGTGGAGAGGCACTGCAGGGCCTGGAGAGGACTTCTGAGCAAGGGCTGCCGAGGGGAGCCAGAAAGATGCAGGGGAGTCCAATCCAACACTGCAGGCCAAGGATAGGGATGGGCCGGGAGTCTTAGCACTCTAGGATGTGCGAGTGAGAGCCAGTCTACAAAGGGGTCTGACTTCACCTGGGAGCACAGCATCTTGACCTCCAATGTTAGGGAGCCATGGTTGGTCCCACCTTGGACTTAAGCCGTGTCCACCCCTGGGATTCATACTCTGCTGTGGCCCATTTGCAGGACGGGGAATGAACACAAAACACAAAGAAACACACAAAGAAAGATACAGACATACACAAAGACGGTACAAGACTGCAGTGCCGAACGCACCAGTCATTTTATTTTTATACCCTAAAAATCAAAGTTACTTCCTTATACGTGACCACCCAGGCATTGCAGCAAGGGCCATAAATTCCGAAACACGTAGCCTAAGGACACAGATGTCCCATGAGTCAGGATCTTAATGTGGTTGCTTAAGGCGATGGCTATAAACCAAAGGTTGAGATAAGCATTGATAAGCAATGCAGCCACAAAGGGAAACTTTCCGTTCCCTTCCCCTTCGGCCTGGCCCCCTGCGGCTGTGCCTGTCTTAGGTTGTTCCTCCTTGAGGAATCTTATCCGTCATTGACTACCAGCCATCCCATGAGCTCAGGCAGTACCCATAAGGGCAAGATGTTTATCAAGTGGTCTCCAGACCCCCAGGGCTGTGGGGCTGGGAAACATTTGCTTACATGCAGAAGCTCAAATTCTTTGTTATGCCTTCAAGCAGCAACCCTGTTTGTTAGGTAAACCTAAGCTGGAACGTATGACTCTCATGCCGCTCTGGGCTAGGCACGTACTCCTTCTCCTAAGGTTAATTCTTAAGCTACATAATTATATTGCAAGTCCTCAACAACACTCAGCCCAGGTGCAGGGTAGGGTGGTGGTGCTATAGCCCCACCTATGTCTGGGTGAACTAAACTGAATGGGGATGATGCTCCCTGACATCCTCTCTACACCTGCCCCATCTGGAGGTGCTCCAGGAACAAGGGAGAGATGTAGGTCACACATTTGGTTTCTTCAAGAGTTGTCTTGACAAGTTTGGCTCCCAATATGTTAAAGCAAAAAACTCTCAGGAAAGTTTGTATGTAGATTTCTGTCTTTATAAAAACTTTCCCTTGCTAGGCTAAAACCCTTCATAGGCTGGATTATTTTTTCTCAGCCCAAGCTGCTATAGCAATGCCTGGGACATAATGAAGTGTCTGGTCCCTATAAAGGTGCCTCAGAGAGGCAAGAAGAGAGTGCTGCCACTGGGGAGCTATGGGAGGTGGGTGAGGCCTGAAACCTCTCATGCACCTATTTTCCCAATAATAAGCATCAACTAGCAATCTCTAAGTGCCTTCCCATCCTCGACCTCGGGATAAAAGGTTTTCAAGATCCTCCTTTTTACAAACACCTGTGAACAATGGAACAGGACAATGAATCACACCTAAATGTGGAAGAAGAACCAAAAAAACTGTGTGTGTGTGTGTGTGTGGTGTGAAAGGAAAGGAAAGGAAAAGCAAGCCTGCCCGAATGGCATGGTGCTGGAAGTCAGCACCTGAACTTGATCCTTTTCACTTGCCATGTGCAGCAGAGTGAAGCCCTAGGAGTTATGAGCAGGAAGGAAATAAAGTAAAACAAGGATCTCTGCTATTTTAGCAGTTTATAAAATCTTCTGTCTTTAAAATCTTCTGTGAGTCTAAAAACAATTTCTGAGAAACGAGGCTGCACAGTGTAGGGAAACACTTCATGAGCCCACTTCCCATCCTTTAAATTACAGTGCCCAGGCCACCGAGCACAGGCCGGGGTTAAGAGGAGTCATCCTAATGCTAATAACAGCAGTTGACCATGTAATAAAATGTTACACAGCATCACAGTGAGTGTCTGCCGGCCCCTGTCTGCATCCTGACCGCATCACCCTGGCCGAGGGCCGCCCAGGGGGAAGCCGGGAGAGAGAGACCACTCGGGGCACTTCTGCTTCTTACTGATTTACGACTTGGGCAAGTGGATTAATAACGTCGCTTCTGTTTTGTCAACAGTAAAAAGGAGATGATGGTTCATTCCTCGCGGGGTTTTATGAGGACTGAGTCAATACTCATAAAGGGCTTTAAATGGTGCCAGGCACATAGGAAGCACTGGGCGCGAGGCAGCACTTTTGCCGGCTGTGTGTCGGAGACTGAAGTCCGTAACAATGGCCCCTCGTGTCCCACATTCGCGAGCTGCAGGTCCGGCCCAGCACTCCCAGCCCCTCTCAGCTCCACCTCGAGGCCACTGCTGCCCCACCCTCGGCTAAGGCCGGACACACCCACACGAATGCCATGCACGCCTTAGCACAGTTTCTTTCTGTTTCTACGGTACTTTCGAGGCTAAAAAGGGAATCCCAGAAGCTTATGACCCCAAAATGAAAGGCACAAATGTTAAGATGAAGTCAAGGCCAGACTCTGCCATTCACTCAGCCTCAATTTTCTCATCTTATAAAATGGAATTAAGTAATTACTACATAACGTGCTTTCCCCATGGGGTGGTCATGGAAATTAGATAGCAATGCACACTGTGAAGTTCACTGTGACTGTCACACTGTATGCATTTGGTAGACTGTGGCACCAAGGCAACAGCGCCCACCTGGGAAGAAGGACAGGGTGGGCCACAGGCCCTCATCTTGGTCCTGTCCCACCCTAACCCTCTAATCCTCTCCCAGTCGGCTGCCATACCTGGGGGAGGAGGGAACACCCTACACATCTGCCAGTCAGAACTTACCCCGCCCGCTGCAAAAGAATACAGAGGACTCTGTAGCCCGTGGGCCAAGTAGCATAGGTGCCATAGCTTCCGGAAATTGACCTAGAACAACCTGCACGCGTAGTTAAGACTCAGGTCATGCCACTCCTGACTGTCCAATCAAAATGGTTCCATGGTGAAGTCTGAGCCGCTGGGAGGTCCCAGTCCGGACACTATAAAACAAGTCACAGGTGACAACCAAGCTCTCTTTTCCTGCCGCAACAATGGTTTGGTCGTCATCTGAGGCGTATGTATCACACTCTGTAAACCTATTTCTTGCTCTTGCTCCATAATCCTATCTTTCTCTCCTCATTAAACCTCATTTTTCTGCTTGCCTAACTTTGGTGCATCTGGTCATTCTTCGGCCATGAGCGCACCAAGAACTGACATTTCAGACTAAACCCTGACATCACCATTATGCAGGGTGGCGATTCAAATGCCTGTCCCATCTCTTGTTAGCTTTTCAAGGCAAGGACTGTGTCTACCCCTTTCTGATATTCATCACACTACCCAGCTTCATGCAGCAATTGGTTAAAATTATGTTGTAATCGCTTTGAATTGAATAGTATATTTAGATAATTTGTTCTATTGGTTCTCAGCTCTGACTGTACATTTAAATCACTTGGACTAGGTTACAAAGTATCTGTGACAGTTCTTCACCCCAAGCCAATTAAGTCAGGATTTCTAGGGGAAGTTTTCAGGCATCAATATTATATAAAAGCTCCCTGGAGAACTCCAAAGTGCAGCCAGAGCTGGGAATCCCTGTACCTATCATTCACTCCCTGGTCATTTTATTACTGACTACCAGGTGCCAGGCACAGCTGTGGGCAACAAAGACACACAAGTGGACAAGACGATGTCGCCCTCCCAATCTGCGGTGAGCTGTGCCTAATAAATCATGAGTAAATTACTACAGCACGAGTGTGAGTCCTGCAACAGAGCCACGGGCACGGGTACTGCATCTGCCTACGGAGACACCGTGTTCATTTAGAGGAGGAGATGTTTTCAAATGAGGAAGAGGGTTAGGGAAAATGACCTTCCATTCATTGAATTTCATCTTTATGCCTTCAATGTTTATTCCCAATCATTGTTTGAGGCAGATTCTTGTGGATTCTATTTATGAAATAAACATGTTCCATTATGTGGCATGCACATGTCATTGTATGAGATATAAAAATATTCCTTTGTAAGTTCATTACATGATCCTGCTAAAGGATTCTCTTAAGAAACTTCTTTCAGAGCTTCTTTGCTCAGCAAAACAGAAGTACCATGAAGTACCATTTTCCTCCTTCCCAGTACTGTGACTCATTAAACTTACGACATTTCCTGACTCGCCTTGAACTCCAGAGATGTCATAGACAGAGTTGTTCACTAGTGAGTTTTATGTTTGCAGTATGGCTCAACTATGAGAAGTTCCCTTTGTTTTTTCCTTTTGGACCGTTATTCTTATTTTTCAAATTACTTCACATTCTCATTTCAGATGAGATGATGGAGACAAAATAATTCCACTTAAATGGCATTTCTCTACAATCTTTTCACAGCAACGCATCTACAATTTGCATTTCTTAGTTAAGCTAAGTTAGAAATAGGGAAGGCAAAATACAGATTTAATGAACACTTACACATCAAGCAGTTTGTTTTGTGCTTCACATACACTATCTAAATTATTTCTCTTAATAATCCTATGACTTTGGTACCAGCCTCCCACTTTACAAAGGCAGAAGAAAAATGAGATTCATGTCAGACAATTGTAAGTAGCCCAATGAGGGGCCAAATGATATGTCTTAATATGAGATCCATTATATTTTCAGTTAGAGCTTCTTCTTCTCTCTTAACTGTTTGGTTGTCAGATATCTCAAATACACACTCCAGTGACTTTTCAAATGCAAACCCCTAGCCTCAGCCATTTCTCATCATGTGCACACACTCATTAATTTAATAAATTAAATGTATTGCTAAACGAGGCACATCCAGGGCACTTGGTGTGATAAAGAGATGAATCAGAAATGGATTCTGCCGTTAAGGGAATTTATAAACTATTAGAGGGAGGAAAACACACATATAATAATTAAAACCAATGCAGCAGTGCATTTCTCTCCAAGACAAGGAAGAGTGGAGTTCTCTCCCATGCTCACCATCACAGAGGGTGAAGCCTGGTCAGACAGTCCCCATGGGAGTGGCCGTGGGATGGGTACAGCACTGAGGTGGGGCTGGGAGGTCAGGACTGGGAGTCAAAGAGAGAGACAGCCGCAGAGCCCAGGGCTGGGCCGTAATGTTGCACACCCCTGTGCATCTGATGAAAGGGATGGTTGTGACTCTCAGGGCCAGGGTGGGGCTGCGATTCCACATTTCTAACAGTCTGTGGGAGACACCTGGGCTGCTGTTTCAAGAATCACATTCTTAGTAGCAAGAGTCCAGCAAGGGTCAAAATTTTAAATTCTGCAGTGTGAGTATGGTGCTGGGAACAGGAGAATAGTCTATAGGTGGAGGCAGGACACACAAGTGGGCAAGGGCAAGGACAAAGACAAAGAGGGGAGGGTGCACCCTCACACCCAGGGGCTGACCACAGTGGCACAGACTCACGTCCGTTCCTTTCTGTCTGCTGAAAGGAAGGTAGGGCAGCCAGTTTAAAGTATGGCAAGAATGGGATAGATGGTTACTCATTTAAAAGAATTAATCCACAAAAAAATGGAAATGTAGGTATCATAGGAAATTCAGTGATTCAGGCTTCATTAGGAAACCCAACAGATTCAAGACCAGGTAGACACACTTCCTGTATTATTTGGGTAATTGACTTTTGTTCCCTTCTTTGGCCTGTTGGTGGTCAATGTCAGGTTTGTCTGATTTCTTTTCCATCAAGGTGGAGTTTGGAAATGTTGGTTGTATTTCCAAAGGCAGCAGAGAGACTTTTTGTGTAATGAACTAACAGAAATCTACTTTGAGTGAAAGAGTTGATTCAAAAAAATGTATGTAAATACAACCTAAGTATTAGCCATTTGGATTTTTCAGAACATAAATCAGAGAGTTAAGCATGTCCCCTATGTGTAAAAGAATACTTACCCCACAAGTCCATCTTATTTGTTCTTCACAGCCTGGTTTAAATAAATAAATAATGAACTACACTCTTAAACCAATGCCAAAAGTGCCATTGCTTACTTAACACTCAAATATGACTAATTTCTGGTTTATACTTCACTGAGAGTTTGGAATTTTGAATTTGTCTCCATTACTGTTTGGTTTTTACCGTAGCTTGAGGGTTGACCAATTTTTAAAAGGAATCTGACTTTTCAGTTCTGAATCATAATATGGAAAGGACAGCCATAGTAATCTGACAAAACAGTCCCTCACGTGAACTTCACGTGCTGTCATCTAGCGTAGACTGCCACGACACAGCCGTCCCCCAGAGAGGTCTGAAAGTGGGGGCCAAGGCCACGCAGGTGGAAACAAGGAAGTCCCAGCTGTCCTGGGCCAGTTTTGCCTACTGGGTGACTACTAGCCGTGTGAAACTAATGAGCGCTTTAATAACCTGAGGAACAAACTTTGGTTAGTTCTTTTTTCTACAAAAATGAAAGAATTAAGTGCTATGAACAAAGAGAGGCTGCCTAGCTCCGGGGGACGAGCCATCTGAATCCATGATAAAGAGAAGCGAGAAAATGAGTTCACCTGCAGAGAGGACCCAAGAATTCCTTCTAAAACCCTCGCGGGGCTACTCTGCCAATGTGTACATTGGGGTCTTGACAACTGTGTTAATGTAAATACTGCAGTTGAACCCCTAACCCACCTCCGCTCCTGAATGCGCGTGTCACAGGGCGTGTGAACTGGAAGTGGCGGTGAACCCTCCTGGAAAACCTTCGAGAACACAGCAGCGACTGCAGCTGTGGTCACACGGGGGTACGTGACGTCTAACATCTGCTTGAGAGACACATGGCCACACCTCTGACCGGCTGTGCAAACCAGCCCAGAATGTTACATAATCCTTTCTCCATCACGCTCCAAAGCAAGAACAGGACGAGGAACAGGAAAAATGGATATTTTTAGTCCCGGTTCTCAGTTCAACCAGGGACTGTCAGTCTCAGACTCAGCAGATGGCAGACCAGACAGTTTTGTCTGATGATCTAATTAGTTTTCAGCACCTCATTATCACCTCACAATAGAATCTAGAATAAAAGCTTAAAGTGCAAAATGTTTAAGAGGCTTATTTGAACTCAGTAAAGCGAGTTCTTTAAGTTAAATTCTTTCACCAGAAATGAGCTTTATCTACTCTGGAGGCATTTGAAGAGAATGAAGATTTAGGAGAAAACTGTTAATAAAGTAGCATGTTTCTAATATTGAAATGTTGTCAAAATGTGATATGTGTTCCAGATAAAGCTCAGGCAAGCCACAATATTTAGTAGTAAAAAGAAACTGGGAACCAGAAGACCTGACTGTAGTTTCATCTCTGCCACTAACTCACTCCACGGCGGGAGGCAAGTCAGTTTCTCTGCACTGCACCCTATCTGTGAGATGCAAACTTTGGGCCAGGCGGATGAACTCAACACTCCCTTCTAGTGCTCAGATCCTCCTACTAAGTAACACTCATGTAAAGTCAACTCTGCAGCCTTCAAAACACACTCATGAGATGTAATTTTTTCAGATAAAAGAATTTTCAAAATTGCTAAACATGAAGAAGCTTTTCTTTTTTTGAAAAAAAACAGCATGATTGCTTTGGCGGATCCATCTGTTTCTAGCAAGAGCGTTCAACATGCCATGTGCCCAAATGGCTGAGCTGGCAAACGTCTGAGCCTGCTCAACAGAAAGTTAGGCCTGTGGAGGTTCAGTGATGGCCAAGCTCAAAGCCCTTCCCTGGACAACAGCATGGCAAGGACTGCTGCTGCCTGAGGATCCCAGGGCAGAGCAAGCTTGCTGAGCCCAGGAGAGGCTGGAGACAGATGCTATGTTCTCTGCCTTCAACATCTGGCTCCCACTTGGTGCTTGAGAAATGTTGCGTGAAGACGTGATACAAAGTACTTTTGTACAACAGTTAAAATGCACCTTAGATGCAGGACTTTTTCCTCTGGCTTCACAATTTTTTCGGACATAAAATAGAAGCTATTAACACTTCCAAACAACCACTATCTCTCCTTCTTGACCTGAGCTACCCCAGTAGTATAGCCACTAGTCATATGTGTCTGTTTACATTTAAATTGACATTAGTTAACATTAAATGAAATTTAAGATTCAGTTCCTCCATTACCCCAGCCCCATTTCAAGGGTCCAATAGTCACATGTGACTAGTGAGTACCATAAGGCAGTGCAGGTCTAAATTATTCCCATCTCCACAAAAAGTTCCACTGGACCACCTGGTCTAGACCAGACATTCCCTGACTCCATGAAATTCCTCTTTGGTTTTGACTTAGAGTGCACTGGCCAGGCACAATGGCTCACTCCTGTAATCCCAGCACTTTGGGGGCTGAGGCAGGAGGATTGTTTGAGGCCATGAGTTCAAGACCAGCCTGGGTAAAAAAGCAAGACCCTGTCTCTATAAAAAATAAGAAAAACTAGCCAAGTGTGGTGGTTCAAGCCTGCAGTCCCAGCTCCTAGGGAGGCTGAAGCAGGAGGATCACTTGAGCCCAAGAGTTCGAGGTTGCATGTTTTATGATCACCCCACTGCACTCCAGCCTGGGCAACAGAGTGAGACTCTGTCTCTAAAAAAAATAAATAAAAAGAAGAAGAGTACGCAACCAACATTGAAACACTGTGTGTGTTAACAACACTCTAACAGATCTACTGTAGATGGTTTGAGGGCTAGGAAAAGGTAAATTAACTATGGTGTAGTTTAGCAATTTCTTTACTTTATCTTTGAGGGAATGCCTAAAAGATCTCACCCCAAAAGGTCTAAAATAAACTAAAATTGGAAAATCTCATGTCAGAGTTAAGTATGTTTAAAAAATCTAGGGAACAATTTGTAATCTTTTCATTATTTCATAACTCAAAATATCAAGTTTATTCACATACTTTATATGCTTATGTCTATGTCCTTTATATATATACAAGTAGGTTTGTAAGCTGCTGAAATATCTCAGAGGAAGAACATTGCTAAGCTAATCCATAATTTTATCCTCTACCTTCCTGTTAAATAATATTCACTTCTTTTCTATTTTAGTCTCTCTTTTTTAAAATTTTAAAATAATACAGAGTACAAACATTTTGGTTTCATAAATTGCTTTTGTATCATTTGAGTCACAGTTGTAAGTGTGCCCGTCACCCAGATAGTGAGCATCATACCTATTAGGTGTGAATTTACCCATTTCTTCCTCCCCACCATCTGCTTGATTTCTGATGAGTATTATTTCCATATATGCATATAAGTGTTGATCAATTAGTTCCAATTTAATGGTGAGTACATGTGGTGTTTGTTTTTCCATTCTTGAGATACTTCACTTAGAAGAATGGTCTCCAGTTCCATCCAGGTTAATACAAGAGGTTCACCATTTTTATGGCTGAGTAGTATTCCATGGTATACATATACTGCATTTTATTAATCCAATCATGTATTGATGGGCACTTGGGTTGTTTCCACATCTTTGCAAGTATGAATTGTGCTGCTATAAACATCCAAGTGCAGGTATCTTTTTTTAATAAAAAGTCTTTTTTTTTTCCTATGGTTTAATACCCAATAGTGGGATTACTGGATCAAATACTAGGTCTACTTTTAGTTCTTTGAGGTATCTCCATACTGCTTTCCATAGAGGTTATACCAGTTTGTAGTCCCACCAACAATGTATGACTGTTCCTATCTCCCTGCATGCATGGCAGCATTTGTTGTTTGGGGGCTTTTTGATAAAGGTCATTCTCACTGGGGGCAAGTAATATCTCATTGTGGTTTTGATTTGCATTTTCCTGCTGATTAGAGATGTTGAGCATTTTTTCATATGTTTGTTGGCCATTAGTTTATCTTCTTTTGAAAAGTTTCTGTTCATGTCCTTTGTCTACTTTTTAGAGGGGTTGTTTGATTTTTTTATTGCTGATTTGCTTGAGTTCTTTGCAGATTCTGGTTATCAGCCCTTTATCGCATGTATAGCATGCAAATATTTTCTCCCATTCTGTAGGTTGTCTATTTGCTTTAATGATTGTTTCCTTGGCTGTGCAGAAGCTTTTTAATTTGATCAGGTCCCATTTACTTATTTTTGTTGTTGCTGTGATTGCTTTGGGGGTCTCCTTCGTAAATTCTTTGCCTAGGCTGATGTTCATAATATTTCTTCTAGAATTCTTGTAGTTTCATGCATTAGGTTTAAGTCTGTTATCCACCATGGGTTGATTTCTGTGAGTGGCGGGTGGGGGGA
>CAUYPO010059551.1:0-40935 GCA_963574435.1 Cheirogaleus major | reverse complement strand
CTACTAAAAAATAGAAAGAAATTAGCTGGACAACCAAAAATATATAGAAAAAATTAGCTGGGCATGATAGTGCATGCCTGTAGTCCCAGCTACTCAGGAGGCTGAGGCAGGAGGATCCCTTGAGCCCAGGAGTTTGAGGTTATAGTGAGCTATGATGATGCCACTGCACTGTAGCCCAGGCAACAGAGCAAGACCCTGTCTCAAAATAATAATAATGATCAGAAACAAGTTGAAAAGTAAATAGAAAACTGGCAGGGAGGGGGAGCCTATCAGGATAAATAAACATTATCTTCAAGGAAATAAAGTCATTTATAAGAATCACATTGAAACTGTAGGGAAGAACCAAAGCCATCAAACTCTGGTTTTATTTTAGCAGAGGGAAATCAACCTGAAGAGTTTTATAGGTTTGCTTGCTTTATAGGTTCACCTGGATCCGTGAACTGTTTTTTTCTTCAAGATGGTAAATTCCTCAACTACAGATGTTTCTAATGCAGGGATTTTGTAGGAAAGGGGGGGGGATGCACCACCTAATTAAACACATAGTGATCAATGCAGGGAGATTGCACAGAAAGTGGCAATGCCCATGGCTCAGAGATGGTCTCTGGAAAGGAAGAGTGGTTGGCTAACTGGCTGCTTCTGGGGTCAAAGACCCCCAGCTTCATCCATCACCACGACGAAACACCGTTTCTTCTTTACAAAGAAAACTAGACAAACAGATAATATGTGGGACAAAGAGTCTCTCCTGGACCAAACCCTAGTCAGCCTCCTCTGAGCTTTCTGCTGAATGAGGCTCAACCTTCAGTCTCTGGTCTCTGCCTTGGAGTCTAGTTTTAGCAACAATCCTGCTAAGTCAGTTTAACCAGAACTCCCCACCTGGGTGTCACCCTCAGTATCTGAAAAAATTTCTCACCCACCACCCCGGGGTGATGTTTGATCACCTTGGCCAGGTGACTCAGAATCCCCCTCCTGCCTCATGTCTCCTCCTAGACATTTTCCATCCTCAGATCTCCCACCCCATGCCTGGGCTGTAAACCCCTCCTTTCCTTGTTGTATTGAGAGTTGAGCCCAATCTCCCTCCCACACGGCAAAACTCCACTGCAGTGGTACCTGCAGTTGGGGCCATGGTCCTGAATGAAGTCTGCGTGACCGTTTTAACAAATGTCAGAATAATTTTTCATATATGTGATATATAAATATGCATCTCCCAAGAGAAGGTTTTCCAATGTGCAAATTTGTTTCTTGCACGTTGGGATCTTAATGAAGCTTCCGGCACATCTGGAGAAAGCTTTTGTGAGCACAGAGACCAGGGTGGGTTTGTGGGTGGGATGCAGACCAAGATGCCAGGTCCCCTGCCCCGTTTTCCCGGCCACATAATGGCAAGATTTCAAAAACACCCAATTAAAGGTTCTAATCCAACTGCACACAGATAGATGCACACACACTCTGACTGGTGGTTGACCAGACTTGTTTTCCGCCGCCCCAGAGGCGGGAACTGTTTAAACACCTAACGACTAACAGCTCACACACATCACCAAGAGCTTTCCCGGCCCTTACACGGTCAGGGATCAGCGCAGAACTCGCTCCTGCCCATATTAGGGGGCTCGACCTGAGCGGGACTCCCTCCCCCACACTCACACCCCCCCACCCCCAGGAGCCAGAGACCTTGCAGTCCTCCCTCCCCTGCGAGCAACTTGGATAAACCAGAACCAGACACGCGCGCCCGGCTCAGGCCGCGATGCCCCCCGCGGTCGGGTCTCGGGCCGGAAGCCTTCCCGGCGCGGGGCGCGGGCAGGGGAAGGGGCGGGCGCAGGCGGCGGCCGGCGCGGAGGATGCACGCGGGGCTCCTGGGGCTCTCGGCCCCGCTGCAGGCGGCCGAGCTGAGCGCGCGTGAGTGCGGCACCGCCAGAGGCTGGACGCGGGCCGTGCCACCCTCCAACCCCCCCACCCCGCCTGCTCGGCACGCCCACCCAGTGTCCGGCAGATGCCCACGGATGCACAACCCCCGCGGATGCGTGACTTCCCCACACCCCTGCACGATCCCTCGTGGATGCATGGTCCCCCCCCCCCGCGGATGCATGACTTCCTCCACCCCTGCACGATCCCTGGCGGATGCATGGCTCCCCACTGCGAATGCACGACCTCCCGCCGCGGAGCCCGGGTCGTGTACCCCGCCCCTCCCCCCAGAGAGAGTTCCTCCCTCCAGCAGGAGTGTTGCAAAGTGTTGTGGCTGCGGGATGCGCTGCATGCGGTTCTGGCTGCGCCCCTACTCTCTCCCCGCCCCTGGACGCCCAAGGGGACTCCGCGGCTGGCAGGAGGGGTGGCGGGAGAAGGGGGAAAGGGCTCCGCACACACGCGGCCTCGGGGGTTAGGACGCGGCCGGCCGAGGCGCAGCAAGATGGCCCCGCTGTTCGCGCCGTTCTCGTTTGAACCTGTAACTCTTTCGGTGCCGGAGGAGTGTCTCCGCTCACTTCCGCCGGGCTCCCTGGGGAGGGGCGTGTCTTCCTGGGCGGGGTCCCTGGGGCTGGAGAGGGGACCTTAATGAGTCTCCAGTATCTAGAACCCCGAAATGCCGCGCGCCCCCTCCTCTGCAAGCCCTCGGAGACTCGCGGGCGCCGGCTCCGACCCTTATTTGTCGTTTGCACCGTGTCCCTGCGGACCCCGCTGTTCCCAAGTCTCGCTGGCGAGACGTTGGTCCCAAAGCGTTGCCAGCTCCGGCGCTCCGGCCGGGAGGGGCTGAGACTAGACCGGACGCCCGGGTGTCGGCACCCACCCCAGATGGTCCCGCGGACGCGTCCTCCCCTTCTCTCCCGGCCCAGGACGGCTCGGGCCCGGCATCTCTCGCCCGGCAGGGCGGTGACTCATCCAAAGGCTTTTTCCTCCCCGGGAGGCCCTGGTGGGCCAAGTGTGTGGCAGGACGCTCAGGGTGGCTAGAGCGCTGGACAGAGTCTGGAGACCAAGAATGGACTGCCTGAGCCCTGACCTCTTTGCCCAGAGCTGCAGGGTTCGCAGGTGCACCTCGGGGCGGCGCAGCCTGTGCGCGTGAATCCACTGACGTCTTCTCTGTTGGAAAACCCACCTAAGAGTCCTGGGACAGGGTGACTGTACCGCGTCTGCCAGCGCACCCGCCTGCGTTGTCACCTGCATACAGTCCTCGGGAGTGGGTGGCACCACCATGGGATTGTTTGGGGTAGGGGGCGCCCTAAGTGAGTTCCCCCATGTGAAAGGTGGCCAAGGGGTGTCTGGTCTGAGCACTCTGGAAAGCCCGGGCGCTATGTTTCAACTCGCACCTGTCTCCATTTCCTGCTGCTTGCTCCCTGGGCTGGGTAGAGCTCAGAGTCTTGCTGGCAGTGGGGACCCTGCGTTGGTTGGTGACTTTTGTTTCGTTTTCGTTTTAATGCTTTGGTCAGTCAGGTGTGGTCACAAAAGGAGACACAGGAGAGGCTCAGGAAAGCAGAATTTATCAGCCCCATAGGTCCCAGGACAGGAGGCAGGGCGTGCCATGCAGGACCACGCAGGAAAGACACCAGGGAAGTCAGGAGGCCTAGGACAGGAAGGTTAAGGCGAGAGCCATGGCTGGGGTTTCCTCGGAAAGGCAGGGTAGGGTGAATAGTTGAGAACTGGCTAGTTGGAATAATTCCAGCAGACTTTGGGCCGTAAGGGTGGTCCCTAGTTGCCCAACACCTGGCGGTGGGATGTGCAAGGCAGAGCCTCCTGGGGGTACCCGCTGGGTGCAGGAGGTGTGGCTTGGGATGGGTTAGTTTACACACCAAAGGTGTGCGCCTGTCTGGGCCCTTTGCTACCTTAAAGAATTAGCTAGCCTTGGGAGGGGTCAGTGTCTCCCCAGCCAGGAAGGTTTTTAAGATGTCAAAAACATCAGACATACAGAAAATTTAAAAATGTTTACAAAGCAGTTATCCAGTCTCGCGCCATTCTTCCAATAACCCGCTTACACTTACCACTCTCTCCCCAGGCATCTACGCAGTGGTTCACTACTTCACCACGGGGCGGCTGCTGTGGGGGTGGCTGGCACTTTCTCTCTTCCTGCCCGGCTTCCTGGTGCAGGGCCTGAGCTACCTGTGGTTCCGGGCAGACGGGCGTCCAGGGCGCTGCTCGCTGCTGCTGCTGCACCTCCTGCAGCTTGGCGTCTGGAAGCGGTAAGGACAGCGGCTTCCTTTCGCCTCGGGAGCATGACTGCATGTGCACTGGGAGGTTCTTCTGCCCTTGGGTGTTCCATCTTCAAGGTCCTGAAAGTTCGGGACTGGGAGAAGGTCCTCAAACCCCTTCTCTGATATTGGCATCCCTTTATCCAACCTGAGCTTCCTTGAGAATCTCTTAACCAGGGTGCTCTTTTTGGATGCAGCTGTGACCTTAGAAAAGCTTTCTCTTGTCTTCAAATTCTGTTTTTCTATTTCCATTCGTTGGTCGAGGCTTGAGAGCCACTTGCTTAAGGCAGGTCCAGTTATGCACCTGCTACCTTAGTCCAGGAAGGTGGCATAGATTTAATTAACCACAGACTGGACAGTGAAGCCAGCCAGGTGACATTTGTGTCAGGCTTTTGTTGCAAGAAGGAATCATTTGGAAGCCAGGGAACAGTTCTTTTCCATAAAGAAGCAATAAGGGATGGGTCTGGGGCTTGGCGGGCTGCCCTGTGGTCCGCAGGCCAACTCTGTAGGTGAGAGCTCATTTTCACTTGGAGTATCTAGACACAGGAAGCTGTCAGAAGAGATGTGGCAGTGATTTGACATCAAGGGCACATTTCAGCTCCCAGCAACATCAAACCCCTTAGGGTTGATAGGAATTTTTTTAAATGGAGAAAACATTGGGGATCAGATCAGCGAAGCCCTGCAGCTCCAGCGGTTATTAAATCATAGACCCCGAAGGTTGGAAGAATGTTCGAGGAGTCGTTGCCAGGTGCTGCTCTGTGTTCTGGGGTTCATGCTTTCATGATACTCCCAAAGTTATCTCTGGAGGTGCTGAAATGAGCCTGAGGTCTGAGCCCCATGAAGAGAGTCAGTGCTAGCAGGGAAGGATGCCGTCCCACCCACAGTAGAATCTCTTCCGGAAAAGACCTCAAGCAACCACTTCCAGGTTCACTGGGCCCCCAGAGTTGGACCCTGAATCTCTAAGGGCACCTAAGTCGCATCTGCAGCCACAGCCATTTTGCCGAAAGCTGGGACTTTGTGTGCAAGCAGTGCTGTTCCTCAGAAAAGACGGGACCCCAGCTACCGGGGAGAAAGCAGAGAAGGGTCTTGTAATCGGACTTGTAGGATTAGAGGCCCCCCTGAGTGCAAGCTGCCATTTCCGTCCCCTGCCCTGGTCATCCAGCCCTGCAGTAAGTCATAAGGGCTATGGGTCTGTACTCCGCTTTGGCTGCCTTAGTCAGAAAGTGCAAGACCTCGAGGACAGACAGCTGATTGAAAAAGGGAGTCAGCTACCGTAAGCAGACGTTCGGGAGCTCAAAAAGAGAGGTAAACCGGTAACTTGGAGGAGCTTCCTGAGGAACCGTCAGATAAATTTGCCTTCTGAGACTCTGTGGGGACGCCCCAGCCCCATCTAATCCCCCGCCCCGCCCTCCCCTGGTGTTCGACAGTGGAGGGTACAGGTTTGTCTTCCCCATGCGCTCGAGAAACTTCTTCAGTGATGCTGTGATTTCTTGGTGTATATTTAAAAACTAATTGGAATAATCTGATATATATTAAAGAACTAATAGGCCAGGCGCAGTGGCTCACGCCTATAATCCCAGCACTCTGGGAGGCCGACTTCGGTGGATTGCTCAAGGTCAGGAGTTTAAGAGCAACCTGAGCAAGAGCGAGACCACATCTCTACTAAAAATAGAAAGAAATTAATTGGCCAACTAAAAATATATAGAAAAAATTAGCCGGGCATGGTGGCGCATGCCTGTGGTCCCAGCTACTCGGGAGGCTGAGGCAGGAGGATTTCTTGAGCCCAGGAGTTTGAGGTTGCTGTGAGCTAGGCTGACGCCACAGCACTCTAGCCGGGGCAACAGAGTGAGACTCTGTCTCAAAAAAAAAAAAAAAAAAAAAACTAATAGGGATAAGTGAAGAGAGACATGAAAATTAGAAATTAGGAAAAACTAGTCATGTATCTGTTCTTATTTTCAGTAAAAATTAAGGTGACAAAAAATACACATAATTTTAAAAGACAGAAGAAAAAGAGGAGAAGTGAGAAAAGCCACGCAAAGGGACAAAATGTTAGAAAACAGGATAAAGCCAGAATTACAGTTATTAGGGGTGGGCCACAAATTTGGCTTTAAGCTTTATAACAGCTCGTGCAGGTATAAGAAGCCACATAGTTTGCAGTGTTTCTAAGACTAAAAATAAGCCAGAAATCTACTTGCTTAGAGGAAAGCTTTGAAATCTAAAATAGAAAGCAGTGGATCTATTCTTCATTCTGAAACCAGCAAGTTTCATTCTCACACAGACACACACACAAAAACTCCACTGGATAGGGTCATGTTTTTAAGAAAATCCAGTTTTGCAAATTGCAGTTTGGCAGTAGCGCCTCTAGGGGGAGCCAAAACAACTGTGTTTTGCACAATCCTGACTTGCATCAGAATGGATCCCACAGAGTGATTTCTCAACCACATGCAACAGCCTCATTGGTGACTGCGGGTGACTCTAGTGAGGACATGGGCTCTTTAGAGTGCTGCATGTCTCTAACAGAAGGGGTGTCGCAGTCTGGCTCCATGTCACGGTGCCCTTTGCTCTTTAGCCACTGGGACGCTGCTCGGACTGCACTGTCAAAGGGCCAGGAGGCTCCACATCGGGACCAGCTGTGGCTGCAGGAGGCCGACCTGTCTGCCCTCCGCCTCCTGGAGGCCCTGCTGCAGACTGGGCCCCACCTGCTGCTGCAGACATACATCTTTCTAGCCTCAGACTTCACGGACATCGTGCCGGGTGAGTCGCCACAGAGCACAGACTGAGATTCTGAAGTCAGGCCTTAAGACAGAAATTGTGCATGATCAAAATTACCCTGAAAACCCCTTGGGAAGACGGCATCTCAGTAAAAATCAATGCATCTGTTCCTCCTGTATCTTCGGTCCCTAGAACGGCTCTTCATTCCACCCCGAGAGCCGCGTGGAAACAGAGCAACTCAGGCCCCAGCAAATGTGTGTTTCCAGCTCCCACTCTCCCGGGCAGGCGTCCACATTCTCGTTTCTCTCTCTTTCTCTCCATTGCTTCTTGCTCCCCTCCTTTTCGCCTGCCCTCTTTGCTGGCTGTCCCCAGTTGTATGTGCATCAGTTAAATCCCTAAAATACGGGACTGGACTGTCCTCCCACCCGCCTTTATCAAAGGGCCTGACACCGTCTGCTGTTCTGGTTTTAGTTCTGTTATTAAACCTTCTTCATAAGGATCGAACAGCGAAGTATTTAACATATTTCGGATGGGACTGTGTTCAGAGTCCTGTAGGATGTGCTTGGTTATAAACAGAGCTTACTTGGAGCAGAGGCTTAGAGGACCAGGTGCTGGGACACTTTTCTTAAAGGGCACATAAAGGAAGAGCCCAGGCCATTTGCTGGGCAAGAGCGTGGCCCGGTGCACCCTGCGGTGAAATTCCCGGCGTATTCTCCTCCTTCCTGCATACAACAGACATGTGCATTCATACCCAAAGCCCTTATGTTACCACCAGTCAGGTGCTTGGTTAGTGACACACTCCGTGGAGCCAGGTTTTAATAAGGGGTTACACGTCCCACTAAAGAGGTGCCACAAATGGCTCTTCACGTGGTGCCGTTGCTTTGCAACCTTCAGCACTTACCATGTCTTTCCACTTCCCTTGCAGGGGTGAGCGCCCTGCTCTCCTGGTCCTCTCTGTCCTGGGCTCTGGTGTCCTACGCTCGTTTCACGGACTTCATGAAGCCGGGCCCCCTGGCCACACCGTGGGCTGCGCTCTTGTGCCAGCAGCTGTGGAGGATGGGCATGCTGGGGACCCGAGTGCTGAGCCTGGTGCTGTTCTACAAGGCTCACCACGTGTGGGTTCTGGTTGTTGGAGGTAAGCTGAGCTGATGATCTGGGCATCTATTACCGCAAAACAAACCACCCCAGAGCTGAGAGCCTTAAACATAACCACGTATGACCATCCACCCAGTTCTGGCTGGGCTCTGCTGGGTGGTTCTTGCTCAGGATCTCCACGGTTGCACTCGGGTAGCAGGTGTCTGGATTCACGGGGAGGCTTAATGGGGCTGCAGGTACAGACGGCACCTTCTCTCTCGTGCGGGGCACCTCGTGGTCCTCCCATGGCAACGTAGCCTGGGTTCGTACTTAGCAGCTGAGAATTCCAAGAGAGAAGAAGTAGAATCTGCCAGGCTTAAAAAATAGGCCCAGAACTGGCCCGGCACTGCTTCTGTGTAGTCCGCCAGCCAAAGTAGTCGCAGCCAGCCCAGATTCAAGAGTGTGCTGGAGCAGACTCCGGCTCCCGAGCAGTAAGTGTCCAGGGTGTGAAGGAATATGTGCTGCTGTCTTGGAGATACGCTGCCGTACACATCCCAGCCCTCGAAGTCCCAGCTAACCCTGGAGCATGGGACTGCCCCAAAGACATTTCTGTGCCGTAGGCTGAAATCTTTTCTGTAGCAAAGCTGTCACTCAAATGGGAGGGAGGTACAGGGTCCTACCTGCCCTTACGCAATATAAAACTATACGGTATATAATGATCCTGCTCATAGCCTCCAAAAGTGCACCATTTCCTGTGAATGCTGAATCTTGGATGTCTTCTCTGTTCCAAATAGGACAGCTCCCCTGGACCCCAGCCCTCCCCCTCCCGCAGTCTAGCTGCACACAGATACGGCGATGACAGGAAGTCTGGCCGTTCAGGCTCCCTGAATAGGGCCTGTGTGTTCCTGCCAAGGAAAACTATCTTCTCTGTCACCAGTGAATATACTCTACAAGAAAGAACAGTGTACTCTTGTTTTAAAAGAACTGGAGACATTGAGAAAGTATTTGGCCCTTGGGCCTAGAGCAGACATTAAATACAGTTATTGGCAGAAAAGAGAATTTAAAAAAAAAATTGTGCTCCTAAAGAGAGATTAGCTATTTTTTTTCTCCTTTTTAAAAAAAAATATTCAGCTTAAATTCCAGAATGATATTATTTTAAAATATAGCAATAAAAATTATCGCTGGACGCCATAGAGTTCTTTCCTTTGGGTGTGGAGTTTTTTAGCTCTTGTAGTAACAGTTGAAAACTGGTGGGCAGTTTTATAACTGCCTCCTTAAACACATTCTGGAACCAAAAGGGCGTAAGTCCATAATATGAATACTTGGTCAGCGTTGCTGAAGCTGGTCTTTGTTCTCGCTCATCTTCACATGAGGCCAAATGCCCTTTATAAGGATCAGATGGGACAATCTGTGCAAAGTTAAAACACTGGGTGGGTTTTCTGTGCCGCCCCAATCTCTTCTGGGTTTTGACGGCTCTTCTTGGATGCTGAGCAGGATGTGGTTGGAGCAGGGAAGAGAGCGTCTAGCCCTGGTCTCTGTGTCCTTGCCTCGATCCCCAAGTGTCCCCACGGGGACCCTGACCTCCGCCTCTCTCCAGGTGCCCACTGGCTGGGGATGACCTTCTGGCTCGTGGCCCAGCAGAGTGACATCGTCGACGGCACCTGCCACTGGAGGCTGTTCAACCTGCTCGTGGGGGCCGTGTACATCCTCTGCTACCTGAACCTCTGGGACAGCCCTTCCAGAAACAGGATGGTCACCTTCTACCTGGCAAGTGGCATTGGCCGTTCTCTTTAATCCTGACTTTTACGGCATACATCACATGTAGTGCATGTGTGCGCGTGTGCGTGCGTGTGTGCATACCTAGAGAAGAAGGAATAGCCTAGTTTTAGAAAAAAATTCTAAAAGGAATTACAGCCTTGAACAGAGACGATGGGCTTTGAGAATAGGAACCCGACATCCGCTATTGCCACACAGTCGCTGGCAGCGTGTGGTGTGTTTGGTGACATCGTCTCTGCATCAGCTCATCTGCCATCGTCACAGCACCCCTGAGTTATGTCACACACCAGTGTCCTTGCTGGTCACCTCGGCTCTCACTCGGTGTGTGTCCCCTGAGGTCCAGGCATGGTCCTAGATGGTGTGAGAAGCACAAAGGTGGCCTAATGCCTGTCTTCAGGGTGCTTCTAGTGCAGTAGAGAAGATTTCTATCCATTTTTTAAAAAATGTATAGTATTTGGTAAGTATAAGTACCCAAATAACCAAAAAATAAGGCAGAATGTGGCTCAATGCCAGGAGAGAGAGACCTTTGGGGCTCAGGAGCACCTGCCACACCACTGCCGGGCAAGGGGGCCCGAGACACACCTGGTCTGAGTCGAGCCCATACGACGAGCAAAGGGGAGAAAACACAGCCAGGTGGAACGGGGGGCAGGTTTTAGAGTCAGACGACCTCGCCCCGGACCCCAGCTGACTCTGGCCCAGAATTTAAACTCTCTAAACCTGCTTTCTCAGCGGCACGTTAAGAATAAGCCACCTACCTCTCGGTGTTCCTGCAAAGATTAAACAAGATCCACCTGCTCTTCAGGGCCCTTGTGGAGATCAGATAAAATAATACACGTAAGTGGCCGGCACAGAATAGCCCCTAAGCAGTGGCCATCATCGACGTGACAGATGAGGAGACTTTCCGGGGCAAGAGGCTCCCAGGGAGGAGACAGGCAGGGACGCAGCTCTGGGACAGGGACAGGACAGCATCCTGGCCACCTGCCGCTTTCAGGACCCATGTAGCTAGCTGACCCCACGGGCTGTGAAGCCAGGCAGGCCTCACAGGACACCTGAAAACCAAGAATAACAACACGCCTGTCACCATGTGTAGGGGGAGTTCACGCGTGACAGGTCCCAGCCCACGTGACCCACACGTGAACAAAATGGAACATCGATTTTCTCGTCCATTTGCAGAAGCGATTTATTCCTATGTGGACCCCACCTGTCCACGCCCAGGTGAGCAGGAGCTCAGGAGGAGATTGATGCCCCCACTGCCTCATGTTGGCCACGTGGGGGACACCAGTGCATCCCCCCACGTGGGACCCGCCAGATGCCTGAGTCCCCTGAGCTGTGCTCTGTGGTGCATCCGAAAGCATTGCCTTCTGCTGAGGGTTCCAGGACCCTCCCCGGGCAGGCCCCACCAGCCGCAGCCCTCAGGACAGCAGCACGCACGGGAAGAGGCTGGCGGAGCCCAGGCCCCGTGGGGGTCCCGTGCAGCCCCAGGTGCACGTCCGTCCGGAAGCCCCAGCCCAGGGCCAGCCCAGCCTCGCCCACCTGCTCTGGACCCATGGCGGCAGGTTTAGCACACCACCCCACAAACCTGCAAGTGAGAAAGTGAGGTCACTGGCCTCCCAGAAACATGTGGAAACCCCTGTTCTTTACAAACAGTAGCGCCCAGATTTGCAGCGGACGGTAATGAGTGAGGGGAAGGCCGACAGCCTGGGCCACCCCTCGCCTGGACTCTGTCATTCCTGTGCCCCACCTGGGAGGCAGGCCCTGCGTGTGTTTCCTCCCATGCACATGGGAGCCACGGCTAGAGAGTCACACGTGAAATCCTGACAGCGTCACCGGATAGCTGGGGGGTTCCTGGGGGCCTCTGTTTGCGTGTTTGTGAAGGGATGACCCTAATATCTAGCTCTTGGTGGTGGTGTGAGCATCACTTGTCTGTTCATTCACGCGTTCCCTTCATGGTTTCAGGGAGGTTTGACATGACTTAACAGGGGCCAACTTCAACAAGGCAATGCACTAAGGGAAAGAAAAGATGAAAACAGCCATGAGAGATACACAGGGCAGAAATGCAGATGAGAAAAGTGTAGAGGAGAGAGACCCCCAACCCCAGCCTCCCAAGGGGGCCACGGATCTGGCCTCAGACTTTCTGGCAGTGTCAACAGGACTCTGCTGGCCCCGGGGGACCCAGCGCTCAGGTGCACGGGGCCCTTGGCAGACGGGGCTCCCTCCCTCTGCCCTCTGAAGCTGCCCATTTAGCGATTACTCAGTGTCCCCAAGCTGCTCCCACTGGGAGAAGGTGTGAGGTCAGGTGAGGGAACATCTCTATTGTATCTTCAGTGTGACAGACTCTCGTGACGTCCTCAGCACACAGGGTTGGGGGACCCTCATTAGAACTCAGGAGCTCGACCCACAGAGGGGAGGTGGCACAGCTGACGGTGATGTTGCCAAGGCCAAGCCCAGGCTTCCACCTTCCAGCCCAGGCCTCTCCCCAACGCACCTCAGCCAGGGCCCAGGGGTGCCTGCCTGCCTTGTCCTCTGATGGACTCCCTCCCACCCCGGCTCCCCACAACCGTTTCTGTCCCTGGTGAGCTCTGCCCCAACAGGAAGTGACTCCTTTTGGGTGCATGGTATTCTGTTGGCAGAGAAAGAGTTAATGCCACTCTGCTCTTTTTTTTTTTTTTTTTTTAGCTCCAGAAGGTAATCCCCCTTCTAAGGAGTGTAGGCTGGTATCCTGGAGTAGGTCTAAGTTTTAAGAGCTCGATGGAATGAAAATATTAATTTGTCCCCAGGTCAGAGCAGTGACCTCTGGTGTCGTTCTTTGATTCACTCAACAAACGCAGGAAGCTTTTTTTCCCTAAGGTTCTGTGCAGGGACTTGTCTCTCTCCTCTGCTGGCTTCCCTGTTGGCATCTTCGCATCTTGGGGACAATAATAAAACCGTCAGGAACAGCTGACATTTTGGCAAGAAAGACAGGATAAAGGCACTGGGGTCGGAACAGACGTAAGAATTTGAACCCACAGGACCAGACAGCCAACAGGATGCGGTTGGCTCTGGAGCGGAGACTCCCCAGTCTCTGAGTGGAGCTGCCAGATGCCACTCGGTACAGAAATGTGCAGAAATGCAGAGGGATGTGGGGAGGGGGCGTTCTTAGGACTACCAGGCAGCTTCTCATAAGTTTACACTTCGCTCCTTATTTGAATAGTCCAGAGTTAAAATGAAGCCAAGGAATTGCCTTGGTGGCAAAGCTCTTGGAGACTTTCAGCAAATCGGTATTGTAATTTACGTTTTATTTTTCAATGTCTCATACATAGTATTGAAATACATATTTGAGTTCTGTCAAATTGATTTACTTATTTTAGTAAAGAAATATATTTTTATACTTATACGCTGGAAAGCAGAGTTACATTAGTAAAAGCCGGCCCAGGTGTGTGTGCAGAGCCTTCTGGGAGAGCCGCGGGTGTGGTGCCTCCCTGCTGCCACCTGGTGGCCGCACGGAAGATTTGTCTTCAGAGAAGCAAATACTTGGAAAAACAAATTCTGAAGTTGTTATGAAAGTTTGTGACTCCAAATTCCTGGCATTCAGTGGCACCATGAGCTCTGCAGAGACTTTTAGTGGTGATGTTATAACACTAACACGTGCCGGCAGTTAGCACGAGGAGGGACGAAATAGAAAAAAAGTAGAAACTAAGGTGTCCTCTTCCAGCCCAGCTGGGAGTGGGGCCATTACCTGTCCTGGGCATTTGTGATTCTGCAGACAGTTTAATGAACTGAGAACACAGAGACTCTCTCTTTGGCAGAGACATTCTCACTGGGACCGTGGCCCTGCTTCTGGGAGGGCCCCACCAGCCTGGGTGCCCCAGTGGCCTCCGAGGACAGAGGGGGCCATAGGAGGATGGCCTTGGACTCACAGGACAGGGAGCTCCCTGTCGCCACGTGCACCTGTCCAGGTGTGGTGACTCCCCTCTATCCCACAGGTGATGCTGCTGGAGAATGTCATCCTTCTGCTGCTGGCCACAGACTTTCTCCAGGGTGCATCGTGGACCAGCCTGTGCACCATGGCGGGGGTCCTGTCTGGCTTTCTCATTGGTAAGACCCGGTGTTGTCTTCTTATCTGTGTCACTCTCCCTGGTCTATTTTCTTACACCAAGGACAGGAAACCGAACTCAGATGGGTGAGCTGGAGATGGAGGGATGGAGCTCGGTACACGGTGGGCGGCGAGGCCAACCCACCTGGCAAGAGCCACTGAGCTCTGTCGTGGCTGCCTGCTAAGCTGTGCTCGGAACCTCAAGCCAGTTGGACTGTCCACTTCTACCCAGAATGTCTCGTGCACAGGGCTCTCTCCCTGGAGCTCCGCGCCGAGTCAAGGACATGACTTCCCACTCCCTCCCGCCTCGGGGAGCTCCCGCATCTCTCTGACACAGCACCCGCGCTACACGTCCACACGCACCCTGGGAGGTGGGCCCTGTCATATATCCAATCTAGAGTTGAGGACGGTGAGGCATGGAGGAGGTTAAGTCTGCAAAAGATCAGACGGTTTGTAGGTGGCAGAGCTGGGATTCAAACCCAGCTTAGACTCAGACGTCAGCGCAGCGTCCCGCAGCTCTAAGTGACCACCACATTTTATGAGTGGATAACGCCATGCCCATGGTACTGGCCTTGCTTCACACAGATCCGTGTGAGCTCAGCACAGCATTCCTCTCCTGCACTCGAAACATAAAAATAAAAGGCACTGAAGCCAGCAGCTCTCTAAGCACAGCGGGCTCTATGCCACCTCCTTCCCCAGGCCCGTGGTGGGACCATCCAGGCCAGCCATGCACGTCTCACCCGATGCCTGGTACCATTCCTACAAGGCGGCATGCTCCTGGGAGCCACCACGCTAGTTTCCCACCCAGTTTCACTCCTGTGCAGTGCGTCACTCTCAGCATGACCTACGGCAGGCAGGAGGGTGGTGATGGGGCACCGTGGCAGGTGGGTGGGCCCGCAGGCTGGAGCCAGCCTCTCCTAGCACAACCTGGCCCCCAGGTGGGCCTGGGCATCCTCAGCAGATCCCATACCAAGTATAGTCCAAGGACCTCCTGCCCCTATTGAGCACCTACTGCATGCTAGCCTTGGGCTACAACCAATAACCTGCAAAGGACAGGGCCTCTGGGGAAGTATGTCTCCACTGAATACCTGTGCTTGGGCTTCTGCGGTGGGAGCTTTGGTTCATCTTTCCTGGCCTGGGGCGGCTCATTGTAAAAGAAGGGTGACACTATGTCCCTCACCTGGCAGTTGTGAGAATTCGAAACTGTGCAGAAATTGTTCGAGCAGGGCCTGCTGCAGAGGCAGCACTGAACACACAGGAATTCTGTCTCCATTTGCCGGGCTCGAGCCCAGCCAGGTACCCTTCCAGGCCTCTCCGCCCCACCCCAACCCCCGACACCCGAGGTCGTCCTTCCGGGTCCCCAGGCCCCCGCGGATATTATTTCAGGATTTGTGCCGTTTATAACGAGCACCCTGAAACCAGGCACTTTCTCCAGTACAACAGGAAACTGGAAATAACGTGGGAGGCTTACTGGAACGCTCTGCTAAAGAAATCATTGCAGCAGTCAACACTTCTGATCAAAATACACGGACAACAATGTGATTAAGATGTTTATGCACAAAGGAAGTGGTGTTGTTATTGTTCATGGAAATTCCTTGATACGGGGTTTCTGATGAGAACGATTAACCTCTGCGTGGGTCTTGCTTGTTTTCGAGGTTATTTCTTACCTCCCCCCCAGCCCCCCGGCTTTGGAGCCGTCAGCCAGCGTGTAGACGGCTGAACTCCAAGTGTTTGATTCAGCGGCTGGAAAGCAGAATTGACATTTCTACTACGCATGCGCACGCACGCACGCATACGCACGCACGCACACGCATGCGCACACACATGCAAACGCGTCTAGAGCGCCCGATTGTAGCTGCCCTCCAGGAGGAAAGCGTAGAACCAATGGGATTCCAGCTTTGTTGTCACCTGTTTAGGTTTAGAAAGGTTTGCAGTTTATAGAAGCTGGAGCCTGATTAAATTCTCCCCAAATATCCAGCTCTGAGCATCCAACAGGAGGCCTCCTTGGGATCCCAAATTATGTTGTTCTACCCAAAAGGCTCAGAACCTGCAACCCTGCAAACCCCGGGGAGGACACGGGACGTCACGGAACATAACCTTGCAGCTCTCTTTGTTTTCTTCCTCAGGCAGCGTGGCGCTGGTCGTGCATTACAGCCTGCTCCACCCAAAATCCGCGGCCATCCGGCAGGGCCTCGCGAGGACATCCTGTGGCCCTGTAGGGGGTGACACGGCAGAGAGAGAATCTTCTCCCTGGGCCGCGGCCCCTGCAGGGGGGAGAGCCGAGAGCTCGGTTTCGGTCTCGTGCCAAGGGGAAGGTTACGAGCCAACACCGCTGGGGACGCCCCCCAGCCCACAGCCGGGCGCTCCGGGGACCGGGTTGCGGAGCCATGTCACCAGGGAAGAGGAATCTTTCCTCAGTCACCACCATTGGCTGTTGGTGAAATTTGCCCTGAAAACAGGAAACGTGTCCAAAATCAACGCAGCATTTGGAGACGACAGTGCTGGCTGCTCCTGGGGGCTCAGTCAACACCACAGTGTGCAGAGGAAGCCCCTGTATTCCCAGCTAGAGCCCCCATCCCCACCCCGTGACCCCCCAACCTTAGAGAAAGGCTCTGAGTTTGAAGGTGTCCCTAAAGCAGACCCTGACCCTTTGGAAAGCTCAAGTTACGTCTCTTTTGCTAGCGATCTTCAGGACAAAGTGCCTCCCGAGAGGCCGTCAGCCGCACGGGGAGAGGGCAGCCCGGAGGAGGGGGCCGCGGCTGTCCCTGCGGCACAGGGGCAGGGAGTCGGGGGACAGTCCAGTGCAGGGGAAGGGCAGGAGAGCTCCACGTTGTATTTCAGTGCCACCGCGGAAGGGGCCACGTCCCCACACCAAGAAAACATGCCAGCTACTCCGCAGAGGGCCCACTCCGGGAGGAAATTGGGGAAGGGCAGCCCTGCCCCACCTGCCTGGCCTTGGCCCGTCACTAAGCCCTTTCCCGTCACCATGGCTGACATCAGCCCCATCCTAGGCCCCGGCCCCTGCAGAGGCTCCTGCCCCAGTGCAGACCCAGCCGGGCGAGCCCTGAGTAGCTCAGAGCATGGGGAGAGTCCGAAGCCCACAGGGGACTTGAATCACCATGCCACTGTGGGCCTGCGGATGTCACTGCCAAAGACGAGACCTGCGGAGGAGCCCTGCCTGACGTCCACCCCTAAGTCCGAGTCCCTCCAGAGCGACTGCAGCTGCAGAGAGAAGACGAAACAAGACTCCAGTTTTTTCATCTGACTACAGTCACGTGGGATAAGACGACAGGCGGCATGTCACGCTGGTCACCGGTCTAGTGACGAGAGAAATCCCACCTCTGCCCTCGGACACATCCCTTTCCCCTCTCTGTCTCCACATGCGCACATGAAAAATAAGGGAACAGGATTGGACGATTTCTAAGGTCCCTGTGAACATCACACACCGCACACACGCAGAGGAGAGACTCTAACACAGTGAGGAGGAGGAGAGAAGACCTCTGTCAAATCACCTGTGTTTATGAACTATAATGATCCCTATTGTATCTTTTGCCGTGGCTTCTAGGAAACTCAGAATTAAAACCCATACTCCATTTTATCCTGGGTTCTTGTTACAACTTGCTTTTCCTGACACTAAGTGGATATTAATCTCTTAAAAAAAAAAAAAAGGCATTCTAACTGCGTAATTTTATGAAATCTCATCATAATGTGACCTCTTTCTGAAAGTGGCTGAGAACCGTATGATTGTCATGCTGAACAGAACTGAAAACGCAGGTGCCGTTCTGAGAGCCCTGTATCTCGTCAGCGGAGCCTACGGGACACTTTCCTGTCCCATGCACAGCGCTCCTTGCAGGCCGCCGGCCAGCACCCTTCGCCAGCTTCCAATGTCGCCGTTCACCCCTCTTCATGTCCAAATTTCACGCCCTCCTCCCTTCCATGTAAGATACTGCCCGTGATTTAAGCTCATCCAACTAAGGGAAGCGAACGTCCCATTGCCCTTGTACTCTGTTTCTTTCTAACTCTTCCTCTTAAAAGTGCGCTTTGTGGATAGGTACTGCTTTCCGCCTTCCTTCATACCTGGTTAAGGAAGTCCAATCACAAACTGCCAAAGAGAAAGGCACTCGGAGGGCTGGGTACTGTTTGGGGGTGGGTAGTTTTCATCCTCTCCAAACACCTTGGGGTTCAGGGACAACGTTAGAGTCCTAAAGAGGAAGCTCGGGGTAACTTAGCACAGCCTCGCACGCGAGGGGCGTGTCCAAACATTTTACCATCAGCATCCTCACTGCCGGCCACACAGGCCAATCAGAGACAGCACACAGGTGGCCAAGAACTTCAGCAGGGAAATAGAAACTCAAGAGAGTTTGTAAGAGAACAAAACTGTTCACAGTTACACTCACTATACTGTAGCAGCATCTCAGTTTCTCCTCCGCTCAGTGTCTCACCCCCAGGTGAGGCCTCTGCCCCGAACCCTAATCGACCTCTCCTCTCCACCTGTCCCTCAAGACCTCACTGGAGCATCACCGCTGGGCGCCTTCCCGAGGCTCCCCCTTGCCCGCTGCCCCGGCCATACCCACTGTCCTTGGCCCTCTGGTGGTCTCTTCCTAAACCAGAAGCCCCGCTCCCCTGAAGGCTAATTCAGGGGTTCCCCCTTAACTCTGAGCCCTGTAACTCCAAGGCCCAGCAGAGTGACTGGCACAAAGTTGGCACCAGGACATTACAGGATGAATTAACTAATCTGTGACTGTTGGTCACAAGTGTGGCTGGAGGGTATCTCCTGGTAAGGAGGTATTTTGCCATTGGGGACAGGAACGGGTGGGATGTCCTTGAACAGGCTAGAAAGCTAGATATCCTCTCCATTCACTGATTCATCAGTAAGGAATACGAACTGCAGCAGGCACTGAGTATACAAAAATGAAGGTACGCGCTTGCTGTCAGGGGCTCAGACCAGTGCGGGCCTCTCCAATGGCCTCTTCATTTCACACGTCCAGAAAATGTGTCACCAGGTGGTGAAAAGACTCAGAAAATATATATGTGCTTATAAATAAAATATAAACATGTATACAAATATAAAATATATACACAAAAATATATACACAAATATATTTATATTTGTATATATACAAATAAAATTTATATTTGTTAAAGACTAATAAATGGACACAATTAAAAAATGCTGGTCCCTCGGATCACAAAGCCGCACAGGAGGAAATGTGGCATGTGCCCTATGGCGTCCGTGGGGGAAGCAAGGGGTGGGCTTGTCATCGAGTCCCCTCTGAGATGGCTGCAGGACCCTGTGGCAGGTCGGCCCAATGTGCTGTCACCTCCCAGAGCGGGGGTGGGGGTCGTGGGGGACGCTGTCAGGCCCAGGAGACAGCGCTGCTCACTGCCCACGGGGCCCTGGTCGGCTGAGCTGTCGGTGAGGACAGCGGCCAACCCACAGTGACCAGCATGAGGAAGCCAAGAAAATAAACAGCCTGTCCCCCTCCTACGAGTGCAGCCACGGCCAGACCCAACCGGAAGCCAAGGACACAGAGTCTCCACGCAGTCTATAAAAATCAGCTCCCATAGCCCAGCGAGGGGCGCAGAGTCGGCTGGCTGGAAACAGCTGGTGTGGTTACCGCCCAGAGACGCCCCGGGATGCCTCTCATGCCGCAGAGCGCTCTGTGGCCGTTTAAAATGTGTGTGTCCGCTCCTCGTGCACATGCAGATAAAGTAATGTATCTTATGTATTTATTCCTCAGATCATGGACTGCTGGTAGATACCTTCCTACGGCCTTTGCAGGCCTGTCAACACAGCTCACTGTAGACAATTCAATTAAGGAGCAGAAAAATAAGAATAGAAATTTTACATTTTCTGCCCTCCCGTGACAACAGGAGAAAGCCCAGAAAGATGATTTTTGCAGACCCTTTGATAGCTATCTTATAACATAAATGGAGCTGCACATCCGAAGAAGAATCAGCAATGACTCTTAGTTGGATTAGGTTCTTTCTTTAAAGGTGGGCAGATTAGTTTTGGCTGCATCACAAACAACATACAACAACAAACAACATGAACCCCAGTGGCCTAACACGGCAAGCGTGTGTTGTTCATGGTTCCTGTACGCAGGCTCTTCTGAAAGATGCGGGTCCGGTCACGCTGCCTGCATCCCAGGCCACAGGGTAATGGCCAGGCTGGGCACGTCCTTCTGGAGGCAGAGGGGCACGGGGACACCTGCAGCTCACTGCCACCCTGCACCAGGTTCTGGCCTCAACATGCCCAACTTCCACATGGCAGGAAACACACCCTTTCCATGGATGCACGGACAGAACAGGAGCAGGTCACTATCTTCTCGCCCTCCCTGTTGCTACATCTTATGGCCCTGGAATTCATAGTGGTGGAAGTTATAGCCACAGAAAGGGTCAACGCACAGCTACCAAAGGCTCGGGGTGTATGAATCCAAGCACAAGTTCTGCGTGCGTGCTTCATAAAGCCAGAAATAGGTTTAACATTCCTGTCCCGAAGGATCTGTTTTCATATATCTTTTTGATTTACAAAAACCAAATTGATTGGCATTTTGAAATCGATGCACATTTTCTCCTGCTGCTCGGCACAGTGTCTGGGGGAAGGGGGTGGGGGCTTCATCTGGCTCCTGCAATGTCCATTTTTGCCACAGGTTTGATTCTATATTTCTTCCTTTCCTTTACCCTCGCTCAGCGTACCGATTCCTAACCGTCAGCAGTTTTCACAGTACTTGGAGAGGCAACAAGAGCAGCCTGGGCGATCTGTAAAAAGAGAAGCTCCGGCAAGCAGGGCCCTGGAGTGAGGCACCCAGTCGGGGCCTGGACGGGGAGCCCGAGCGCCCCAGATCGGCCCGACATTCCTTCTCTCCTGCGCCCTGAGCCTTCTCATCTCAGAGAAAAGAGGTTTTGAAAGAACATTCGAGGGCCTGTTAGGAAAAGCTTGGAGAAGTGAGACCCTGGCGGGGGGTGACCTCGTGGGAGGGCCCAAACACCCATGAAATGTCACATTCTGTTCCTGCCCCCAAATGACCTGGCACCATCTGCTAACCCATGAAATTATTGGGCACAACAGCAGCTTGTTCGATTTTTCATATTACATTCTGCCGCACCAGGCATGAGATCTTAACAGTTCTCTGGAGCCCTTGCCTGAATCAGTTCTCAAGCTAAACGCTGGTTCCACGAAGGATTTTTTTAAGCACCAAGAAAGGATCTGACTTTAAAACTCAGTCTGGTGGCTTTCTTTAAAAGAGACTATTTATTATTAATACTTTGCTGTCCTCTCAATCTTGATTCTATTTTCCATATGATTTAGGAGGACCAGCTGCCCCTGGCTTCCCCAGGACTGAGGGGTTTCCTGGCATGCAAGATTTTCATGCTAAAACCGGATGGTCCCAGGCCAGTCGAGATAGTTGATCACGCTAATAACAGACAGCCCTACCCAACGTTTCTACTTTAATGTAGCCACCAAGTCAGAGAGGAAAGAAAATACTCCCTGGCTTAAAATCTGGGAGTTTACTGAAATCAGCTCCTAAGTCCACCACCAGACTCCCACCTCTCTACCCCCATTAATCTTGCAAAAATCAATCTAATGTCTCCCCTGCTAACTGTGACTACCAAAGTCAATATAATAGTTAACTTTAGGCTCCAGCAATGCCAGGAGAGATCCTGGTCTAAAGTCAAAGCTGTAATCCAGATTTTAAGTTAACATCTCTCAGGGAGGAAATCTCCCATGGAAAAATACCATGGAAAAATCCATGCCTTTGACCACACGGATACATTCATTACAGCAAGACCATAATTACAGCATTGCCTGTCAGGGTTTCCATCGTAAATGGGTCTGACTCTCGGTGGAACACAATTCTTTCCAGCTGGAGTAAACTGTGGACAGGTTTTCAGCCCATTGGGGATTTTTTTCTGATTTGTTTACAAATTGGCAAAGCTGGGGGTGGGGGTAGGGAAGGGAAGAGGGGAAGATGAGACTGGGAACAAAATAAACAGTATGGATTTCTGTTCTTGGTGTGTCCTTTAAGCTGAAACTAAGAGAACACAAACAAAAACAAACAACGAAGGCCCACTAAAGGATATCATGCAGGCCCTAAAATTTGGGATTGAAAGGTGACACTTGGTCTTTAACTTACCTTATAAGATGGAGCATTAGATTAAAGAAAGGGGATTTACATTTTTCTTCTTCTTATACCTAAAGTTTGGCCAAACACTGGAGAAAAGAGCTTTGGGCTCACAGTGCCTTTGAGGGAAGAATAAAGTGGGCCATGAGACCTGGGTTCTCTTCCCAGCTCTTTTCCTAGCTCATTCTGTGACCGCAGATAACTGACTTAATCTTCCTGAGCCTCAGGTTCCTTTTCTGTAAAACGGGATACCGCTCGCTGGTCTGGTGAGGTGGCGGAATCCTTATGCAAATCCACCGTGGATATGAACCATCTCACCCAAGTGATAGGATCCTTCCTTTTGTTTCTTTAATGGTTCCTCGGGTTGAGTCTCCCAGCTGCCCTCCAGAGAGGGTAGAATCAGGGAGTCATCCTACTCGGCCAGGGGTCCGCTGCTGCCTGGGACTAGGGACGAAGGGGATACCGGTGGTTTTACAGTGAGTGCTCCAAAGCCATAAATCACTTACAGATATCTTGCCCTCATCTGGTGACCTTGTACTGCACAAAGGGGCAGAAGCTTCCTCCACAGAATCTGGGGCATTGGGACACAGACCCTTCCCAGGACCTAGAGACTCACAGGTGATCACCATTAGGACTGATGACAAAATGACCCTTATGAAGCAGCTAACACAGCTCCTACTCAAACAGAGCAGGAATTCCAAAAATGCCAGGCCCCTGCCTTCCCCTCTTACCCGAAGAACTTCTAGGAACAGTGAACAAGAGGTGACCGATTCTAGTTGTTGATTTTTTTTGTTTGTTTGGTTGTTTTAAATGACAGCCACTGCAGAGTGAATGGCAAAGGTTTACTTAATCAGACCCAACTTTCCATTCTAAACGTCCTAAGAATCTGGAGGGGTGTGTGTGTGTGTGAGTGTGTGTCCCCCCAGGAAATAATGTGATAGATTAGGAGTTAGGTAGACAAAGGTCCAAGGTGAATTTTGTAAGGTTATAAAAACATTCGGAAGTTTTAGTCATTTACTGTCAGTGAAAAGCTTAATCTGGCTTAGTTTTGACTTACGTTTAAAATAAATGTTCAAGGGCCTTCTCTCCCTTTTAACTCATGGTAACACGGAGCCACGGTTCTAAGTTGGGAAGAGAGGGCTCTTGGCAGAGATGAGCATCACACCCAGACCTGTGGACCCTGCAGTGAAGACGTTCTGCAGCGGCTCGTGAAACAGGCGCAGGTGATGGAGTTGAGCCTACTTCACATCCCGTTGCTTTTAGGGCCCAAGCTGCTGCGACCTGCGGCTCCCAGCCGGGTAGAGCTAGAGCGAGGGACCGGCCCGTGACACCCGAGCTGGAAGCGCCGCTGCCTGCGTGCGCCAGGTGGCGCTCGCGCGCTGCTGCAGCTCCTGCGCTCGCCCTGGCTCCGCTTCCCGTCCTCAGCCGTGAACTTGGGGGGTTGATTTTCAATGGGTTGTTTTTGGTCCAACACACAAATGCACCCGTGGAGCGCACCACGGGACTCGTGCAAAGCTCAGCACGTGCAGGACATTTTGCATTTTCCAGCACGCTGCCGGTCTGCCCGGAGTGGCATGTTTCAGGGTTGATGAAGATAATCAGGTGTTCCAACGCGGTTATCATCTCCCGTGAAAAGGAAGGTGACAGCTTTCCATTTCCAACACCAAGTTCCCTTAAACGGGAAGTCAGCACTGACGAAAATCCAGGAAGCTCAGCTTGCTGGGCCGTGGGACTGTCTCGCACCCGTTCCTCGTGGGGTCCGGTCAGCTGATGTTGACGATGGGGACCCATCGCTGTTGTCATTAAGAAAAAAAGAGGTCATCTTCTGCATCTGTTCAGGGACAGAGAATTCCGGAACGGGCCGCCAGGGCTGTGGTGTCCCACGTTCAGCTCTCGATTCCACAGACCTGGCATGAACTTTTCAGTTCCGTGAGGGGGGAGAGTCTGCTCCTCTCAGATAGCGGGATGTTACACAGCACTCAAAAGAAGTGAGCTCTCAAGCCACGAAAGGACATGGAAGAAATTTAAATGCATATTACTAAGTGAAGGAAGCCAGTCTGTAAAGGCTACGTACTGTGTAATTCCAACTACATGACATTCTGGAAAAGCTAAAACTATGGAGACAGTGGAGGATCAGTGGTTTCCAGGGGTTTCCAGTGGTTTCCAGGGGTTTCCAGTGGTTTCCAGGGGTTGGAGGGAGGGAGGGATGAAGGGGCCGAGCACAGAGGACTTTTAGGGCAGTGGAACAATTCCATGTGGTCCTGAAACCGCAGATACAGGTCATCATACCTGTGCCCAAACCCACAGACTGTGCCGCACCGAGAGTGACCCCTAATGTAAGCCGTGGATAATGACACGTCCATGCAGGTTCATCCATTGATCGATTGTAACAAACGCACCGCTCTGGTGGGGGATATTGGTAATGGGGGATTCTGGGAGTGGGGGCCGGGGGCACATGGGAGATCTCTGTACCTTTCTCTCAATTTTGCTATAAACCTAAAACTGCTTTAAAAATTAAAATCAGTTAAAGTCTTTTTTTTTTTTAATTATGCTTTCTCAGCTGTAGGCCAAAGTACATGCTTGTCGAGTGAAACGCCCGATCGAGCCTCGGTGGGCCAGGGCCGCAGCTGGTGCTGGAAATGCCAAGTTCAGTTCTCGTGCATCTGGGCCCCGTGGCAGAAAGGTACAGGGAAGCCCGACACTCCCCTTCCTCGTGGGCTGCCGCGAGGATCCGAGAGCCCGGCTGCGAATACCCCGGCGCAGCTTCTGACCCGTGATGGATCCGCTGCACTTGTTAGCTCCTAACCATGCACAGGGTCAAAAGGAGAAAGGCTCCGGGGTATGCACGCCACTCTCTTTGGGGGGGCGTCTCCCTCAAAGTCTCGTCCTGGGGCTGTGTGCGGCCACGTTGGAGAGATCATCGGCCTGGGTTCAGTTTCCCGCTCTGTCCCTGGCAAGGTGGTGACTTCAGCAAGTCACTGAACCTTTCAGTAGGAAGTGTCCCTCTCTCTGAAACGGGGGTGGAAGTTACGGCCGTGTCGTGGTACCACGTACAGGATCAACTGAGATAAAACCCGTAAAGCTTGTAGCCAAGTGTCTGGCCCAGCTGAGAAACACAACGTGAGCGAACATATTTTTCCAGGTGCCAGGCACGTGGGGAGGTGAGAGAGCCGTGAACCCGTTACCTCGGTGACCACATATCGATACACGTCTTTTCTCCAGGATGTTTGAAATCCCTCAAAAGCGCTCACAAGACCCAGTCTGCAGCCTTTTTCTGCCTGGTCCTCCCCGGGAGATGCTTGACCCAGACAGGGGCAAGGACAAAACCACACTTCCCTTCTGCCGCTTCCTTGACTCCCATCAGCCGATCAACCACCCAGGCAAGAAGGCTCACACTTTCTTTCGTAGAGCAAATGTGAAACTCCCACGAGGTCCCTTGGGGTCAAAGGTAAACAAAAGGACCTTAGAACTTCCCTTAGAAAAATAAAAGGTTCCAGTTTTTTTTCTGGTTCAGAGAGTTCCTGACATGCTTCTTCTTGTTTTTCTTCATACTTGGGGACAGCAGCAATGATACATGGCCTCCCCACAATTGTGGGGCGCTATCCAGTGGGCCATGATATATTTACTGAGAAATTTTTAATAAATAAACCACAGCCTTGAACCCATGTGCCCTTATAAACCAGCCAGTTCTCATGGGGAGAGTTCAGGAGTTTTTATGGAGCAATACTATGTTCTCATGAGAATTTTATTAGAAATCAGAGACTTGAAATGCATCAAGCAGGAAATTTATGAGGCTACATGGGAACCATCCTTCCATTTTGTCATTCTGGGTTAATTTACTTCTCCATAGTATGTTGATTTGCTTTGCAAATTGTAGTCGTGAACATTGTTCTGAATTTCTCAGCAGATTCAAGCCAGATCCTTACTGATTTTTTGAACTTTTCACTTTCCCCCTTTATCCTTAAAATAAGATAGGTAATTATTGATAGTCTGTAGAAGAAAGTCCCCAGATCTATGGGAAATACAGATGACTAGTCAAAAATGTGGCCAAGCGGGTCTTTCCTGACATCAAGAAATAAACAAGCCACTTAGTGGAAAACATTTTTACAGCCACCGACAATTCTTTATGTCTCTAACTTTTCTACTTAATAGTTTCTCCAAATATGTTTTTTTAAATTGTGTTTTGCAAAGTACCCAGTTAAAATTTTACTCACCAAAAAAAAAAAAAAAACCTGCTGTTTATCATCATGTAATCCAACTTGGAAAATAGCCCAAACCCAGAATACATGTTTATGCCGGCGAAGTGCAGAGGAAGTGCTATAAACAAGCCTTTCTCTGGGCCCGCGCCAGCGCGTCATTAGCCGTCCGTGTTAATGGCGTGAGGAAAGACGCCAGGCCCGGCGGCCTTGGCCCTCGCCGAGAAAGCGAGAGAGCAACACAGGAACCGGCCTCCTGCTGACCAGGTGACCCCGTTGCCGACATTCGAGCTCGGTTCCTGGGTAAAGTCCCCAGATTCGGTGGTTTTACTTAATCTCTAAATTTAATTCTTACGTTGTTCAACTCTGTATTTTTCCAGTCGAGTATTGGCTTTCGGGATTCAGGCTCGCTGAGCTGCCACCGTGGCCTGGCTGGATAGTTTTAACCTTTTCCATCCATTGTCCAAAAGCTCCTACGCAGCTATTTTAGGAAAACAATTTGTAGCTAAACAACGCGAGGGGCTCCCTCATTGCCCGCTTCGCGCTCCTGGGTACGGGAGGACCATACCTGCTGTCCTGCCCGAGCTCAGCGATTCTTCGGACTAATGGAACTTGGTCGCTCTTTCAAAGTGAAAACTGAGGAATCATTGTCACCATCAACTCTTCTGAGAGTTTCGTAGGTGCCGGGCTCTGCGCTACTCTACATATTAGCACATTCGCCACTCAAGACGACCGCTGGAAAGCAAGTCCTGTGGTTCTCCCCATTTCACAGAGGGGAAGCCTGAGGCCCAGAGAAGTCAGAGAGCCTCTCCATGACCACACAGTGGAGAAGCAGCTGCCCCACTCTGGCTGGGCTGTTGGCGATGGGGGAGGCTGGCGAGTTATGGGGGATCTCTGGACCTTCCTGTCAATTTTGATGTGAGCCTAAAACTACTATTTTTAAAAGTCTGTTTAAAAAAAAAAATCTAGAAAAACAAAAAAAGATGCCCTGGACTTAGAAAACATCCATACCAGCACTTCTGGGAGCACAGCACGTTAAAACAGGATCGCCCCAACTTCACAGGCATGAAAACTAATCAAAAGGACAGATCCTACTCATTGATGTGGAACACACGCCCCACCCGTGGGGAAAAGTGTCGGTGACAAGGTGGGGAACAGCAAGGAGGGCTTCCTGGGGGAGGAGGCGCCACAGCAGGACTTGAAGGCATGGGGTGAGTGCCTGGCTCCAGGCAGGACAAGGAGGCGATGCCAGGCACCCGCATGGGGCTCCCACCGGCTTTCGGTCTTCACCCTGGGATTCTGCCTCTAGATTTGTCCCCTCGCTGGCCTCTTGTCCCTGAGAATTGTTAGCAAGTGGGCTCTCCCCCACCTCCGGGCAAGCTGTGTTTGGTGACAGGCCAAGGAAAATACCCACCAAATACAAACCAACTCATAGGACATGCCCAGAAAAACCCGCAGGAAACACTCTGCCTTTCACAGGCGCCCCGCCGAAGCAGCCTCCCTGGGCGAGGCCCCAGGTCCCAGGGGACACATTTTGCTGAGCTACCGCAGTGCCAGTCGGACAGTTCGGCCTCTGCTGGACTCGATGGCAGGTCTGGTGGCCTCCTCCAGCCTCCAGCAAGGACATTTCCAGCCGCCACACACAGGGAAAAGTCTCGCAGCCCTGGGAACAACCTCAGTCCCCCGGGGCGAGCTCCAGAGGCAGGAAGGCGTGGGCAGCCCTGGAGCGGGGGCACTGCGGTGTCCTCGGAGGAAAATTCGAGTCCAGGAGACTCTGACTTAGCTTTAGCTCCAGATCCCAGCAGGGTGGGTGGCTCTAGTCCCCAGGATGGGGGGGGTGGCGGGAGGCAAAGAGAATACACTCACCCTTGGGGGGGACTCACGGCCGGCCAGTCCCAGGGGCCCTGCTACAACCCGAGCTGGGCAGGTGTCCTCCGAGCCTAGTGGCCCTAACCCACTGTTTCACTGTGTTACGGGTGTTTGCGTCTCTCCTGAATTCACCTGTTGCCTTCCTCACCCCGGTGTGATGGTGTCAGGAGGGGGGGCCCTGGGGGGTGACTAGGTCTTGAGGGTGGAGCCCTCACGAGTGGATAAAAGGGGAGAGAGCTGCGTCCCATATGAGGACATAGGGAAAAGGTGTCATCTAAGGATCCAGGAACCGGGTCCCCACCTGACGCTGTATCAGCCAGTGCCTTGGTCTTGGATTTCAGCCTCAGAGCCAAGAGAAAGAAATTTTCGTTGTTTACAAATCACTGAATCTGTGGTCCTTTGTTATGGCAGCCTGACTGGACGGACACCCACTGTCCCCTGCCTTTAACCAGTTGCCCTCTTTGGGGGTGAACGTGCTGGATGCCTCCCAGGGTGCATCCTTGCATTTTCACAGAGGGGGAGCTGTGAAAATTCGAAAATTTGGCTGTGATTACGGCAGAGCCAAGGGATGGGAGGGGCTGAGCAGTCGTCTACTTTCTTCAAGGAAAAGCAATGACTCAGGCCACGCCAGCGCCTTCGTCCTTCCATGGCCAGGATGTCCCGGACAGTGACAAATTCCCCGGTCTCTGCCCTCCTTCAGCTCAGGGGAGTGAGCGGAACATGGGGGCACATGGGTCAAAGTCGTTGGGATGCCTGAGCCTGCCCCACACAGAAAGCAGCTTCGTCCTTGAGTGAGGCAGAAAACGTGGCCAGGGTCCAGCCAGACGACCGAGTCCTCCACGCTGAAACCGACCTATCTTCTCAAGGATGTTCCTGCTCCAAAAGGAGCCAGCATTTGAGCACTTACAGCGTGGGCTAAAAATCTACTAAAACGTGAGCTCCTGGAGACCAGGGACCTCGCCTGCCCTGCTCCACTGTGTCCCCGAGTGTGAGTCTGTTGTGCGGCTCTAGCAGAATGCAACAGACTGGGCAGGAGTTTATTGCCCAGAGCTCTGGAGGCTGGGAAGTCCAAGATCAAGGCGCCTGCCGGCTGGGTGTCTGGTGAGCGCTGTGTCCCCACACAGCGGAGGATGAGGGGCCGTAATCCCATTCATGAGGAAGGAGCCCTCCCCGCCAACCCACCTTGGATCGGCCCCACCTCCTAGTACTCTCACAGTGGCAACACCTGCATTTTGGATGGGACGCATTCAAACTGAAGCACCCCAAACTAATTCCACTGCAGATGCACCCTCTTCACTCAAAGTGGGGTTCTTGATGCTTTTTTGGAAATGCTTGAGTCATCACCCATGATCCCTCATGCATTCCCCACAGCATTTGTCCCCAACACGGTCCTTCTGTGCTCTCGAAGAAACCCTACCGTGTTGGGAGGAGGAGCCACGTGGGTGGAGCTCCCCTAACGCCCACCGCCGCCTCTCGCCCCTGCCACCAGCCACGGGGCTAGGGAGGGCTCAGGACAGGCACTGACCTTCTTTCCACACACAGCTCTCTTGGCCACCTCCCGGCTTCCCCGTCCCAGGGCCACCAAATGGCACTGCCAGCCGTGCTGCACATGGCCGGACAGCTGACCTCCATGCCGGTGATGCACCAGCTCTTTTCCTGCCTCTCTGACTCTCCTGTTCTGGCCAATTCCCCCTGGACCCAAGAGGCTCCCCCCTGCCCCTTGCCCTCTGCCCTCTGCCTCCTTGCTCCCCATGAGCTCTCCCTTGGCTGGTGCTCCAGCCCCCTCACTCCACTGACTGCAGGGGGCTGATGGCATCACTCCTTCTCTCCGACGTTCATGTTCCAGGCTCTGCTCTGGATACTCGAAGCCAAGCTCGAGCAATGCTTCCTTCCTCTCTCACTGCGATTCTGCAACAACGAGGGAAGCAGTTTGTACAGAAGGACTCACTGTTCCCTCAACCGTGGGGGAAAGAGGAGAGGCAGAAAGCATTTTTAAGTGATTTCGTATTCAGCGATTCGTTTGTTACACATGAATATTTTCATAATTTACCTTCAACCATATCGAGTTCTCCTCCTAGAGGGCAGATCCAGTAATCCTCGTGGAACTCTTAGGCATCCTTTGAAAGTCTTGAGTTAAAGCGGGGGTCCCCACCCTATGGTGAGTTGCATAATTATTTCATTATATACTACAAGTTAGTAACAACGGAAATAAAGGGCACAATAAACGTAATTGCTCGAATCATCCCGAAACCATCAGCACCCCCTTCCGCCCCCCATTCCATGGGAAAATTGTCTTCCATGAAAAGGGTCCCTGGTGCCAAAAAGGTTGGGGACCGCTGAGTTCAAGGACCTCTGGTAGGTTTTGTGCCAGATACTGGATGCAGCAGGATCTACTTGACAATTAGGGTCAAGATTTTTGTGCCCACCTGTTCAGTATTATTTTTTTTTTTAAGTAAATTCTCTTTTAATGAGGCTTATTCCTGTCCGGTATAGCACAACTACCAACTGCATACGATTTGAATGTCCTGCCTGGAGGAGCTCGTCAAAGAAATCTTTTTCTTTCTTTCCTTTCCCACGTATCCCCTTGTGCAAAAACAGAAAAAGCAATTTTAGAACTCGTTCACTGCATCCTAACAAGAGGTAACAGTAACACCTTGTGCGATAGTGTCTAACGATGTCACTCAAAATGCCATCTTTGTAATACGTAGCAATTTTCAAGATACTTTCTTATCACGCTTTTGCCATTTCACAGAAAGATACTGTTGTCATTTGAAAATATACGTAATATCTATGAGTGCAGGGTGGAAAACAAAAGGCATCCTTGAGCAGCAACCTCCAGGAGGGACACAGCAGTGTGAAGGGACACCCCGGGCTTCCGGGTCAGGCGGCCCAGCAGGTGGTGACCTGCCTCTGGCCAGGCAGTGGCCTGACACTAACACCTGTCTGGGAGGGAGCTCGTAAGCCATTTCAAGATTTTACGTAAGTGCCTACCACGGTGTTTGGCGTATTAGACTCTCAATACATATTTGTTTCAAAAAAAACAAAAAACAAAAAAGAAAGAAATGAAATTGAAATACCATAACAGAGCACGTTCCGCTCAATGTTAGCTTCTTCCCCTCTTTGTGTTGCCAGTTGCTCGAGGACAAAACCTACCCTCTCCCGATCTCCACATCTCCGCACGCACCTCCGCACACTCCGCACACACCTGGCGGCAGGCGCTCAGGGTCCAGCCACCACCAGTTCTTACAGGGACAGAAAGGCTGCCCTGTCTGCATGGATTTTAGCTCCGTCTTTCCCTGAGACAGACACCTGCTGCAAAACCCAACTCACACAACGGCATGCAGCGCACCTGGCCGACGCACCCTCAGCCGCTCAGCCTAGGAGAAGACTAGAAGGAAACGCTTGCTCGATCCCCTCAAGGGATTTATAGGTTTAGTCCTCTAACCAGCTGGTCTCACTCTCTGCAGGTAGGTAGTCACCTGCAGGGCTTAATTTTCCACCATGCCCCCAATTTGAGAGGCTTCCACAGGGCCCGGGATCTTTGCCAGATATTCATACACATGGTCTTTGAGTCACTGTCACAAAACCCAACCACAAATTCCTCCTGGTGGAGGTCTGGGTGCTGGTGGGGCACAGTGTGTTGGCTGGGACCATGGCAGGCCTCAGGAAGAATGACATCAGCTGGAAAAACTCTGCAAGGAGCTGTCACTGTGCCGGAGTCAATCAGTTGCGGGGGAGGGGGTGAGGAGGAGGCAATCACTCTGGACTTGCTTGAACACAGGAGGCGTCTGGAGTAGGTGCTGCCGCAGCTGCAGGACTCTCATTCCCGGCGCCTCCTTCCCGGCACCTCAATGTGTATCCGGTCTTCCCCGCACGGGCCCAGGCTGTTAGCACGGCGTCGTGTGGCTGCTCTCCTTGCAAAGTGTTTGGGAAGTTCTCTTGATTTGTCCTGGCCCGGAAAATGGAAAATTGGAGGAGCAAAAACACACCACGTGGCCCCTGTTTTGTGCCTGGGGAGGTATACAAGGAGACACTTCGCAGGGTCGAGCTGGGGGTGGCTATTGGCTTAAAGCCGATGGTGAGTTTGTGAATCTCCCTGGAGGAAGGAGAGAGCAGATTAGAACAATCAAAGCCTCTCAACCTAAGTTATGGTTTGTGTGTGTGTGTGTGTGTGTGTATTTTTGCAGCGGAGGTGGGGGGGAGGACAAAATTGTACAGGTGAGTACAGCCCCCAGAATCAAATCGTGATTGTCATCGGTTGAGCCAGGCTAAGGATCTAAGGATGTTACCGGCATCATCTCAACCTGATCCTCACGTCGGTCTTACTGCTTCATTTGACAGATAACACCTGCTCTTTAGAAGACTGAGAGGTTCGCCCAACATCCCAAGCTGGCAGTTGGCAGGACCAGGACTGGGACCGGCTCTGTCCGACCATTTGTTCCGGTTTCTTCCCCGAGCGTCCCCCACACTCCCTCTCCTCCCCCAAGTCACGTGCGCGTCCTCTGGCCTGCGCTCACCATGCTCTGCTCGATGGGAATCATCCCAGCCCAGGCTGAAGCACCTGCTGGCCACAGGTGCGCGCGCCTCACCTGTCGCCTCCAAGACACTGGCCGCCGGCCGTGCTTCTCTCGTAGAAGGAAAGAGACTCCTTTAGGCAGATGGCACCTCCAGGCCACGTTTCTGACACAGACTGAGGAATAAGATGATAATATTTGAAAGATTGGAGAATCGGGATTTAAGACAAACATTTGATCGTCTGCATGTGAAAAAATTAAAGGATCGTACCCATTTTATCAAAGTGCTAGTAAAGGGAATCTATTCTCATCATGGAGATCATCAGGGCCTTCCACAAATGTCTCAGGTGGCCTCTCGTTCCGGCCACATGGAAGCAGTGCACTCCTCGTCCCCTTTGAAGTGAGGCGTGGCCATGGGACCTGCTTTGCCCAGTGCAATGTGAAAGTGAGGGATGCACGTCGCTGCTGGGGGCAGTTTTATTGAAAGCTGGTGCGGCTCTGCTTCGGTTCCTTTTGCAGTGCGGCTTCCGTACGTCTGGGTCTCTGAGGATCGCAATAAGCAAGGACACCTGGCTGACCCTGCAGGAATTAGTAGCCCGAACAAGAAAAATCCCTTTTTGTGTTGAGTCCTGAGATTTGGGGTGTGTTGCTGGTGGGTGTTGCCGCAGCATCACCGAGCCCACCTGCGTGGAGTATTACCACGGAGACACTTTTGATTATAGTCAGAAAAGGCGGCCAGGAAGCAGGACCCCAGGGAGAGGTGGGAGGAGGGGACACAGGAGGGACAGCCCCTCCTGCCACCCGAGGCGGCTCTCGGTGTAAAGATCGAGGGCGTCATGACTAGCTGAGCCGCTGAAGCAGAGAGCAACATCAATCATTCCTTAATGACGCTCGATGCATTAACAGCACTGGACGCAAAGCCTGTCAGGGGCCGTGTCTCCATCAGTTCCATGCCAATTAACTAATAACACTAATCCAGTAAGGCTGGTGGTATATAAAAAGGGGCAAATTGGACACCGAGAGGCACAGGGTGACGGCACCAGCTGCGAGCCAAGGAGAGAGGCTGCATAGCGCTCAGAGGATGCCAGCTCTGCCGGCACCAAGATTTCAGACTTCCAGCCTGCAGAGCTGGGAGACGGCACAGTCTTTCGGTGTCAGCCACCCGGCCTGTGATACTCTGTGATGGCTGCTTTTGCAAACTAATACAGAGGAGAAATTCAAGGCCTGGAGAGGCAGGGATCGGCCAAGGGCCTAGCAGCCGGCAGGCAGCAGGGCAGGGATCCAACCCTCGATCCAGTGGTGCACTGGTGCCATGCAGCTGGCGCTTGGGCGGGGTGTGGGGGGCCCCGACTGGCAGCCTTTGCCAATTATCACACTGTAAATATTCCCACCGTGGCCGATTTCAAGCCACCAACATGGCATCGCTGACCAAGGAATGGGGAAGAAATGTTGGCTCCCAGCTCCCCAAAACACACCAGCTGCAGAGCACCGCCGTGCCTGGGATCTGCCCAGTTTGGGTTTCTAGGTCATTTCTCCCCCACGCCGCCGACAAATGTGTGTCTATGTATGTGACGTGGCTGAGGAGGAGTTGGGATAAAACCTGGGAAGTTATTTTAAAACAAGAAGGACTTTGGCAGCGCCAAGGTTAGTAACACTGTGACATTGTGGAAGGTCTTTGATCTCGCTCAGCATCTCCGATGTCACTTATTTAAAACAAAGAGGGATGGATGGTAACAACTCCTGAGATAATTGAGTGAGACAACCTGCACCACTTGCTTTATGGGACATTAAATAAGGGAAGCATGAAACAGTTTCTACTGTTGCTCAAAGTCTAGTGTATCCTGGGCACGGTTTATGCAAGGATAAAAACCCGTTGAGGTCACTATTCTTAAAGAGTAACAGACACCCAAAGTTCCAGGGACTTTACTGGAAGCCTCTAGGAAATAGACTGCTTCTTTTGTACCCTTAGTAACAATGTTGCTGGGCACTGACCTACTTTATCAAATAAATAGGAAGTGTTCAAGAAATGGTATATTTACAAATGTTCTCAAAGCGTGTCCTTAGGGTTTCCACAATCCCTGGCCATTTTGATATGTTAAACCTTTTTCATCCCACATACTCAGATTCAGCTAGTACATACATCTACACATATTTTATATATATGTAGCATAAACACCAAGCATTGCACAAGAAAGCTGCATATGCTTTGGTTTTATTCGTCCTCGTAACCCTGTTAATCTTTATGACCTCATTGTACATGGAAATACATGGAGACCGAAAAAGAAGAACTTTCTCAAGATCACACAGGTTGTAAATAGTTAGGATTTAAAACCGGATTCTCTCTCTGAACCACGCTGCCTGAGCAAAGGCTAATTTCTGTGCATTCTCTGAGCCATAAGACTCATGATACTAATGGGTGGGCCCCACGATGGGCTTGCAGTGGTGGGATTGGGACAACTCCAGCTATACCAGATGGACGCTCGTGTTTTCAGTATGGTCAATGCCTTTTCGTGACTGGGCTGCTGGGACATGAACCGGGAAATGCACCTGATGATCATGAGCTGTGAAGGATTCCCACAGCCGTGGTCCCCCCCACCGCCACCGCCCTGCATGGGGTTTTTCCGTGTGGAATGGAAGCAGTCACGCAAACACAGGACTCGGAGGCCAACAGGAACCGTCCTTACAGCATTGCGTCACAGATGGAAAATCAGCCTGCATCATTCCGTCCAGTCCCGGGAAGCAATGCCATTCCGTCCTGTCCCCAGAGAGCCCTGCCCACCAAGTGACGCCTGACAGTTGTAAATTTCCTTTTGTTCGTTGGCTTCCTTATATTTGGGGAGATTTCTTTTTGAATGGAAAACTGAGCCCCAAAAAAGAAACATAAAACAGTTCTTGCTTTTAGCCTAAAGATGATAGCTTCTCATTCACAGAAAAATCTGCCTGCTCAACATCTCTCCTCTGATTTCCTTGGATCTCTTTGAATGAGTTATATTGTCTTCAGGTGACAATAGCAAACTCTGTCACGCACATCGTGTACCAGACGTGACGCACCTTTCTCCGGTTCGCCAACAACTCAGGAGAAAACGGCCGTTAGCTTTTCCCCAAGGCTCAGAGAGGCTCACCCAGCAGTGGCAGGGACCCCAGGCTCCACTGCAGATGAGTCTGGCTCCAGAGACAATTCACGTGGCCCCAGAACTCTCCCGTCCTATGCCAGCCTTGTTAGACCCGGACATGATAAGCCCAAGGGTCGTGATCTATCGAGTACAGCTCACACGTGGGACTACGTGCGTGTGTGCAGACACGTGGGCCCCGGACCACGTTTCAATCACATTCCGCAACGCACGGCTTCCCGAGATCGTCTCCAGACCTTGCTGTGTGCGTTCAGGGGCATTATTTCTCATTCTGTGAAGGCAAAGGGAAGATGAGAAGAGGCATCGCATGGGATGTTTCCTCCGCATCTCATGGCTTCTGAAATCCCCACGCCCCACAGGACTCCAAGGCCAGGGCCCCTGTGATCCGCTCTCTTGAAAGCTCCTGGAACCCGGCCCCCTGCTTTGTGTTCGCAGCAAGTCTCTGTCCTCCGGTGCCCAGAGAGAAAGCAGAAATATCTGATTTTGCACAGAGTGAAAACCAACCTCTTCACCTCCTGCCAGCTTGACCTAAGCCGGTTGCCTCTGGGCTATTCCTTTGAGAGAAGAAAGCCCCAAACCGCCTGCCCAAAAGGCGGTCGTTGTATTTTAACTGGAAGAGCTGGCCTCAGATGACGGGCGTGCTAGTCACGGCAGTGAGCGCTGGCAGCGATATGGGGTCAGGGACAGGCGGCACTGCCCCAAATGCCCTCGGTCACCCGTCAGAGCCATCTCCCTCCCCAGAGGGCTCTCCCCGACGTCCAGCCGCCACCCGTGTCAGAACGACCTGGAAAGCATACAAAGGCGAGTTTCTGGGCTGCCCCCTCCCCCACAGATGACCTGACTCGGTCTCAGGAGGATGGACCCAGGAGACTTGACGACCAGACCATCAGGGACAGACTAGTCCCGTTCTCTGCCCCTGCTGGGGAGGCGTCAGGGGTGGTGGCGGCTGCAGTGCTGGGAGCTGTCGTCTGACACACAGCAAAGCCGGCGGGAAAAGCAGGCAGGAAAGGAGCCAGGGAGAAGGGGAAGGGCACAGGTCAACCCTCAAGTCAAAGCAGGACGCCGCACTCACGGCTCCTGTTGCAGCAGGCCCAGGAGAGGACTGGAGACCCTCGGCCGAGGGGCCCGGCTGCTTGGCAGCTGCAGGGTCTTCCCCACACACGGGATGCCAACTGCTCGCAGTGTCTGTTGTTGTTGTTTTTGTATCTCTTTTTTTTTTTTTGAGGCAGGGTCTTGCTCCGCTGCCCTGGCTGCAGTGCAGTGGCATCATCATAGCTCACTGCAGCCTCCAACCCCTGGCCTCCAGCGATCCTCCCGCCTCGGCCTCCCAGAGTGCTGGGATTGCAGGCATGAGCCACGGACCACATCCCGTGCTTTTGATCTTTGTGTTTAAACTCACTGGATTAACAGCTTGGACTCATAAATACCTAGTTGTTCCAAAACTGAACTGGCCGCTCTCTGCTCACCACTAGGTGGTGCCACGTCCCTGGTCCGTGAGCTCCACCCACTGAGAGGGGTGCCCCACTTTCGCTGGAAGGCCGTTTAGAGGAAAGACGCTGGAAGGCAAGTCAACTCTAGAAGAGAATTTCAAAAGGAACAAGGGAAAAAAGAACCAAATATAAGTTGTACTAAATCTGGAAGCTAGCCTAGGAAAAAGTAGGGTGCCAAAATAATTAGTGGGTCACAGAAGCTGGGGTTTTTTTGGTGAGAGCCATCACCAGCACCGCGCCCCCCAAAAGGCAACAAGTGTGCACGAGACCCATGGCCCCAGCCTGAGCCCTTAGAGCCCGGGAAGCAGCCCCCGGTTTGGCCCACAGTAGACTCAAGGCCCAGGTTGAGTCTCTTTCGGTCCAAGAGCCCAAGAGCTCCAGACTGGAGCGGAAGCCAGGCTGGTTTCTGTTTCCCTATCGGTGTGGCCTGTCGCTGCTGGAGCCCCTGCAGGAAGCTGGAGCTGTTTACTGCCTCTGGGTCTGAGGAGGGGCCTTTTCCCACCCGACAGGTCCAAAGACAGCAGCCCCAGCTCCCGCTGAGGGTGTTTACGAGGAGGCTGGCTGTAAATCCTTTAATACCACAGGTGGACTCGCGCTTTGATGGGCAGAAAAGTGGCACATTTTCAACTCGTCCTGTGGAAAGTGTCTTTCTGGGCATGTGTCTGTCGTGGTGACTTGTGACCCAGCGGGCTGGCCGGAGTGGGAGGGCGAGCCGGCTCCGAGCTGGCCGTGACCCCACGTCCTCCGGGGTCATTGCAAACAGGAAGGCCCGGGAAGAAGGTAGAGCCGTACCGTGCCCCGCTTCCCGACCTCATCTAACCCTAATCCCCTCCCGAAGGACCCACCTCTAAGTACCATCCATCACATTGGGGGTGACAGCTTCAACCTGTGCCTTTGGAGGGGACCCAGACAGTCCATAGCAAGCTGGTCATGGGGTTTCACAAGGAGTGATGGCTTTAAGAGGAGGGGCTGATCAGCTCCGCTTACAGAGACAGAGCAGCCTTTGGGGGAGACAAACTCTTCCGTTGGGTTTTGAGACGTGAGCAGGAGTTTTCCAAGGGGGACGTTCATTACATGCCGGGGGAAAGACCGGGCAGTGTCACTCAATCCTTCTCAGATGTTCAGAGGGCAAAATAATTAACAAATGCATCTAATAAATCCCTCATTCAAACAGCATCTAACTCAGCTCTCACGGGCGTCCCTCAGAGAATGGTGCTGCAGCATCTCCAAGGCGACCGTTCTGCCGTGATGCACTTCAAGAACTCCCTGTGCTTCCTTGGGCGGCTGTAACCAACACCGCAGGCTGGAAGGCTCCAAAACCAGAAATCTATTTCCTCGCTATGCTGGAGGCTCCTCCCGAGGCCCCTGTCCTCAGCTTGTACACAGTCTCCTTCTCCTGAGTCCGAGCCCTGATCTCTTCTGCTTGTAAGGACACCAGCCAGATGGGGTTGGGGCCCACCCCCATGGCCTCATTTTTGCCCAAATTACCTCTCTAAAGGCCCCGTCTCCAAATACAGTCACATTCGGAGGGACTGGGGGTTCAGGCTTCGACATAAGAATTTTGTGGGGACACAATTTATCTCAACAGTTTTCATGATTTAGGAATCACACGCAAGCACCCGGCATGCGGGGGGGTGTCTGGCGAGTTTTGCTCACTCAACAAAGGGTCTTTTTGTTTCTACCGCACAGCTTCCGGCCCTGGGAAAGAGGGCTGACTTGCTCGTGGAAATGTAGAGGCAGCAGGAGGATCTGCGGGTCAGGCTGGGCTGAGGATCTGGGCAGCTTCGAGTGCCATGGAGGGACTGGCAGGAACAGCTCCTTTGGGGTCTGCCCAGCGCCTGCCCAGCGGCTCCTCTCCTGGGCACCCCAGCAGCCTCCGCTGAGCACCTTCTCAGACCAGCCCCCCAATTCCATGAGCAAGCCAGGCTCATTGCAGTGGGGACCAGGAAGTTTGGGCCCCAAGTGGAGTGAACACGGATCTGATCACGGCTCACCCCGAATCAGCACTTGGCCCCTGGCACCACCTACGGCAGGTAATGGCAGGTAATGGCAGAGCTGAACTCTCGCTCCCTGCCAGGTGAGGCTGTAGCGAAGCGAAGGAGAGAGAAGCCCAGACACACCGTAGGCGGGCGTGGGCATCACAGCCCGTTCTTGCTGGGTTTCAGGTTACTTGTCCAAGCCACAAAGTATCCCCTGTAGGAAGATACTTTGTAAACACAGAGAACGCTCAGAAAGCAGCGTGGGCGGCATCGGGGAGAATGGCTCTTTGTTGGGTCCCAGTCCCAGTCCCTTCCCACTCGGCCCTGGCTGGGCTGTCCCAGGTGCGTTGCACCACGAACCACGGGATAGGTCGAGACAGGCTTGAAGTCGCATTTAGTGTGAAAACCTAAGAAACTGCTGATCCATCCGTCTATGAGCTGGGCCTTTTCTCCTGTGTTTATGGTTCCGAAATAAAATACCAGTAGCTTCTCTTACCCTTTATGCCTCCAGGCTACCCTTGGAATCAAGTCTCTAAGCTGGCTGTCCCCTGGGTGGGGACTTCAAGGATGTAGGGCAGTAACAACCTAGAGGATGAGCCTGGGGGTGGGCGTTCCCTGCTGTCCCCCCGGGGGCTCCCCAGTCCCTGATCCCTCATCCGCTGACCAGCACGGCAACAGACGAGCACGTGGGCAGAGCTGGGCAGATTTCCCAGCCTCTCCCACCCTGTTCCCAGGGGTCCTGTAAAACAGATCTTTCTCCCCAAGCCTGGAAGGAGGTGACTTTCCTTTTAACCCTCCTCCTCTGCCCTGATCGGCTGTTGGCTTCCCTGGCAAAAGCCAGAACAGGCAGTTCCTCTCTCTTTCCAGGTTTGAATTCATAGAGTTCCCAAAGACGCCAAGATTGTTACTATGAAGAAGAGAGCAAGACCCCGTCTCTACCAAAAATAGAAAGAAATTAACCAGCCAACTAAAAATATATAGAAAAAATTAGCCGGGCATGGTGGCGCATGCCTGTAGTCCCAGCTACTCGGGAGGCTGAGACAGAAGGATCACTCCAGCCCACGAGTTTGAGGTTGCTGTGAGCTAGGCTGACGCCACAGCACTCTAGCCCGGGTGACAGAGTGAGACTCTGTCTCAAAAAAAAAAAAAAGGGAAATCGAGTCTGCGCAGTACCCGGCCTGTGCCAGGCAGTCGTGCTCAGTCCTTGTACATCTGCACGTCCCCATTCAATCCGCACAGTCACGCCACGTGGCAACCAAGGGGTCCCTGACTTCACCGTTGTTGATTTTTAGAGACAGCTATCACTTGTTTTGTGCCAGTCCTTTGCCTAGTGCATTAAACAGTTTAACTTAATTCCCACGATCCCTGCAAAGCCATGTCCCCATCTTCCAGTGTTTCTTGGGTGAGAAAACAGGCTCATCTGTAGCTCCACGAGTCACCCACAGTGACACTGAGTTCCTAGATGCTCAGCCTGTGGGGCAGAGCTGCCTTCGGCTGCTGAGGCCAGTGACAAAAGGCAGAGGACCGGAGAGCTGCACCTCCTCCCGCCACAGACAGGTTTCATCCCTTTCATGTGACCTAAGAGCAAGGGTGAGGCATCTCGAGGACCTAGTTCTACTTTTGGATGATGAGGTTTTAAAAAGGTAATAAACATTTTTGGTAGGATATCTGGGGACCTCTCCAGTTCAGGGTTATCGTGAGAATTAAAACTGAATACAGAGGCCGGGCGTGGTGGCTCACGCCTGTAATCCTAGCACTCTGGGAGGCTGAGGCGGGAGGATCGCTCAAGGTCAGGAGTTCGAAACCAGCCTGAGCAAGAGCGAGGCCCTGTCT